>ML804207.1:59898-85505 GCA_009831015.1 Picea engelmannii | reverse complement strand
ATATTATTTAGTGTCCATTAAAAACAAAAAATATGGATCTTAAGTTACAAAATTGGGCCTCTAGCCCTGAATGCTTGTCTATATGTCGATACAGTACATAAATTAAAATTTATGTTGAGGGCCCTTCCCATGCATGTGTGTCTCTATATCACACACTGACGTTATCCAGACACCGAAAAAGTTGCACCTAGGCCCATGGTACACCAATTACTTTCCCTTGAATTTGCTCTGGCAAGTCATTAGTATAGATCATAGGGATCAAGTGAGTGACGTGATCCATATTTCTCTCGACATTCTACAATTTTCTCTCCATTTGTGTGGCATCCCCTCTTACCTATGCTTCATCATGCCCCTTGCATCGGCGACGTGGGTACCCCTCTGGACTTCTTGGCGCAATATCTGCACATTCATTATATTCTGTTAGTTTTTTTCCATGCCAAAAATATTTTGGTTTTCCTCTTGAAATAGATAAAAATTAAAAAATTTCTTACTAATATCACCTAGTGCGGCACCAGGACGTATGGGCATATCAAGGTATCTATAGAAACTTATCCCTTCATAGGGATAGTCATCAATCATTATAACTTGATGCTCCCACTAGTAAAAGAAGGCTTTATCATAGGGGTTTGTCAAACAAACACCTCCTAAGCATTGTATCAGGGTGGACCATCGTAGTAAGCATGGTTCATAGAGTCTATGGGGTGCTATAAAGACTCGAGGAATCATGGAAGGTACCCTTTAAAAGAAGAAAGAGCATAAGATGTTGACATACCCGAAGTTATTCATCTTCCCATTTTTGCACTCTATGAGTTGAGTTTTCATACTCTACAGCAAAGACGTACTCCAGTCATATATAATTGGATGTAAACACTCTACCACATAGAACATTTGCATTTTGGAGGCCTGGTGTAGAGCAGTATATCCTACGATCCTGGTAATGGTCTACACAACGACCTTCAGACTTGAGTCCTCTATATTACGGATTAGAACTTGGCTCCCTACTCGTTGTGTCCCAGGGGTGCAGTAAGTGGCAATATAATCATCAATGGTCATACCTATTCCCCCTAGGGTCCTGAGGTTGACTATGTCACCTCGTCGAGATAGCCATGTGATGAAGTAAATAGGATAAACTTCTAGCTTTAGAGATTGACCATCCATCATGAACACATATGTGTCTAGTTCCCAATAACCGATCAAGAGTTGTAAAAGTATTTTTTGCACCCACATATTTGGGAACTCATAAAATTTCCTCAAACCACATTGTCAGGGGGATTCTGATGCCTCTATGTTGTCTAATATTTCTTGTTCAATGTCTTCATGTTCCCTCTCTCTCCACTCAATCATCATTGTCAAGCTTTGCAAGACAAGAAAGAGGAGTTAATTCTCATTTTTTGAAGGTTGCATACATATACATACTTTTATCTTGTGGCAGTCATGTATATACACGGTTTTCATTAAGAGAGAGCACATATAGGGATGGGTATATGTGCCTCGTGCCAAAGTAGGTTGTGTATGAGTCCATCGATATTTGAAAATTAAAAAACTAAATAAAATATTACAAAAACTAAAAAATTCATGGATGAAAATGAAGGGGGGGAACGCTTGCTTACTTGGTTCTCATGGCGAGAGATTCTGACTCATGTAACTCCAGTTATGATCTTTGAAATTTTGGAATGTTTTTCCACTTGGTTTTCCCAATTTGGTAAAAACTCACAATGAAATGTTTGGGTTATTTTTCAATATTGTAATGAATGTTTTACCCATTTTTCACATGGTTTTTGCCATTTTTTTCATTTAAAACACCTAATGAACCATATTTTTGTACAAGATGATCGTTTGAGATCATATTTTGCAAGGAAGATGATTATTATGGCGTTTTTATCCACTGGTACATTATCTTGACTCTTTTCAGGTAGTGTATCCTTCACTGGCATATATGGTAGGATTCTTTCCACATTGCTTTGCCTTTTGGTGCACATGTTGAAGTTTTTTAGGCTCGAGAGCCTTGTTAGTTTCTCCATGACATTGCATTGAAGCCTCATATTCTTCTGAATCTTATTCTAGCTATTTACTTGTAGGGATCCCATACTTATGTGTTCAATTTGTAACTGCATTGCATACTTACAACTTGCACTTTTGAGCCTAGTGTCATATTCAAATTGTTGTTGCACACCCATTTACTTATGCATTATCATCAATTTCTAGCCTCGCAATCTTTGCCTTTTCAATTTGACACCTATACCATCGAAGGAAACATTCCCTGAGTGTCCATATCATGCACATGCTTCCTTGCATTGAGCAAAGGTATATTTTTTGTGGTTGGAAGTAGTTTGTTTGCTCATGACACTCATTTCCTCTATGTATTTTAGCATTATTTTATTCCTTTTCAGGATTTGCAATATGAAAAAGACAAATAATAATAATAAAATAGCATGGGAATGAGTCTTCTTTACTGTTATTGGCAGCAATCGAGTCTCCTTTGAACAAAGCACAAAGTTTTGAGTTTGGTCTCAACAATTTAGGTTAGGACTTTAGGAAACTGAACCAGTTACATAGAGTTTTTAATATGGAGAGCATGTGGTTGCCTCCTTCATCACATACTTATGTCAATATCCATTTTCATTTTATGTTGCCTAAGTCACATAATGTGTCGTGTTCTTGTTCAGAGCAATTTTTAGCTTGTGTTAGCCATTCTACGAAATTCTTGACTTTGCAAGTCAGCCTTCCCATATGTCAAGTACATATCAGAGTAAAAAGTATATTTTCCCTATACTTGTGTTGGTATGGAGGTTCCCCATTGACTTCATGTCAGTGGGTTAAGCTCTTATCGACTATGACACATTGCTCTGAGAGTTTGACCTAGAGTTGCACCCTGGCCCTATTTACATCATTGATAGGTGACCTTGTGCTCAATATATGGAATCCCATCATTGGTTGTTGACTGAGTGGTTTCCCTAGTGTTCAAAAACAAGAACATTATTTTCACATTGAGGTTCATGCAGTACCTTGGATTCCATTTGTCCCCATTGGTGGTTTCCTCGCTTGTGTTGGCATTCTTCATTATTTGTTGTTATTTAGAGGGTCTCTTTTGTGCGATAATTACATCCGGTGCACGTGGGAGACACACTTTGTGGTGGTCCTTTCAATATTTCATCTGAGTCCTTCCAAATCTTTGGCCTTTTGCTACTCCTCATGTTGGTTGATGGGGGATGCCTTAATTCTGTAGATTTTAACCTTGTACAATATTTACTGCAAACAGATTTTCAGTAAAAGAATAGAAAAGATACAATGGAAAATACAAACATTACACAGAGATTTTTCCCCTGGAAACCCAAAATCGGGAAAAACAGCATATTCTATATTCATTCATAGTGTTACATTGTTTACAATACAATATACATATAGGAGCCATCAGCATCCAAAACCCTAGCTCAATGCCTAGAATAGTCAACAGCCATAATTCCTTAACCAGAAATAGAAAACCATCGGTAAAAACCATGTGCCGAAAAAACGCCCAAAAATGCGACATGTTTCCCAAGGCAAAAAAAAAAATCTCGGGGGCGTTTCCCCCAAACCCCTGCGTGCCCGACGCAATGTGAACACTACTACTCGTGCAAAGAATATAACGCATACCCAACAAATTCCCTCCTTCCAGTGTATCTCTTCCTATCAACTTCAACACATCTTGGTCTAGGATAGGGATATATAAACATTAGTAGTAACTTAGGGCTTGTAGTCATCAGTGGCAGGTTCCCTCGCTATTGATAGTGGGAATGCATCAATGTCCCTTGATTGATATATTCTACTAGGTGTTCGACATCAAATTATCTATTCACATTTGTTAGATTGTACTAGGTACTTATTGATCCTTAAATGTGCTAAGTCCGTGTAAAGTCTTTCTTGTATATTCATTTCCATAGTTAGAAAAAAATTTACTTCATCGTGGGTCTACAAAACTTATATTCTTTAGATCCAAAACTCTTTGGTATCCAAAATGCACCCTCTTGTTTCTTCGTCCTCATTTCATGCCTATACTTAGATTTTTTCTTGAAATACTTCATCATGAGTCAAAAGGAGTTCTCTTATTCACTCACTATCACCATGACCATTAGGTCTGACTAATCCTCCATACTTATTCTAGTTTCCATACTTCACTACCTCCATGATATTTCAACACTTAACCGATTTTCAAGCTTCACCACGAGTCTGCGATCATTTCTCTTACACTCCTCTTACCACGATCCTCTACATTCGACCGATTCACTTTTGTACTTAGTCAAAATCTTGAAACTCCATCACGGGTCCACAGGTTCACATTGATTTCATTGATCATTTCACATACCCCCAATCTCGATTGAGTTCTCATACTTAGTCATTTTTTGAGTTTTTACCGCGGGTTTGCGTGTTCACGATCACTCCATCCTTTCTTCACATACCTTTGGTCCTCCACCACCCCTCAATAAACCCTCGTCTCATGTTATCACATTCTCCAATGAACATTTAATGCAAATGTCACAAAGATAAGAAATGGTTAAGTGTTAAAGGTCGTAATTAATGGTGTTGTTATCAAGAATTTCCTCCATTAATTTCAATATTATTTTGTATTAACAAATATTTGAAACAAAGGCTCAAAGATATTGTATAATAAAAGGGATTACCTTGATAATAATGTGAACTGTACAATAGTTTGTCAACTTCATTTAGCATGACAACCAAAAGAAGAGAGCAATTATGTGGGGATACCATAAACCCAATTGGACGAGAAGACTAGAAATTTTAGTGGTCAAGAATGATCCAGATATTGAGGGATAATATCTGGAAGGCTTGATTTCCGAGAGAGGAGAATATAAAACATACAAATCTGCCATAAAATTAACCATAAGAACATGGACGGAAATCCATGAACTGAATACACCACAAAAATATGAGAAAGAGAGAGAGAGAGAGTTAGAGAAGAAGGATTCCATTAAGAAGAACCATTACATGCAATGAGGCCAATTTTGGGACCTCTCCTTCCCAACCTTCACTCTCTCCCTATTGCCTTTTTATAAGGGTGTCTTTTTGACGAAGTCAATTTTGATAGGTTTGACTCCGTCAATTACATATCTATAAAGTTCCCTTTTACATAAAAATATGAATATATAACTCATACATCTGAAATTAGACTATAAGCCCCCCAAGATTCAGATCAATCCTCCCCCATCGGGAAATGATGGTCCCCATCATTTCACCCATGCTAAAAAATGATACCCAATTATGTTCAGGATACATCATGATTACAATGTGTCGAGTGCCAATGAAGAGAAGGGTTTTGTGTGGTTACCCCATAACCGTGGGTTTGTGGATGACCCATAACTGGGTTGGAAATGGAAAACTTGTTTTTAATGCAGTTTACAATTTATGGGATATTTTACAAGGGTAAAAAAATATTACAATAAGATATAATAAATCCAAAAAATTGAAAATTGAAATGAAAAAACCCTATTTTCATGGCAGCGTAACTTTGACTGCAGTTGTGTTCACATCTTTTGATGCAGATGATGAAATCAAATTTTGTTGAAGACCCATTTTAGGTATCAAAGAGAGATTTCCATTGATATAAGATACTTTTTTTGTTGTAGCATGTGGAGTGAGAAAAATCTACCTGAAACTAAAGGCACACACAGTCGCATTGTTTTACATACCTTTGGTGCTTAAATCAATCATATCTCACAAATCGAGAAACAAAATCAAATTTCGTAAAAAACCCATTTGAGATAACAGAAAATAATTTAAAATTAGCTATATTTTTTCCTCTTAGATTCTCTTGATAGGTAGTGGCACTTGCATAAATTTTGCAGTATATAGTTGCCATGTATTTCGTCCATGATTATTCTCTTATGGCGACCATACAGTTGTGGGTAAGATGAGAAATGGATGAAATGAGGTCTCCCAAGATTCCAGATGTTGCATGTATGTTTTTTTAAGCCACAAAATGCTTGCATGAATCTGCAATAGCACTGAATATGAGAGAACCAAGTGCAGAAGGCCAAAAAGGATGTTAAGGGTTTGTAGAGAAGCTTGGGTTTTTATAGAGGCCATGGAACCTCCGTGAACAACATGTAAAACCTGCGAAATTTCTGAAAATTTTGCAGACCAATGGATGTAGTGAATCCATGTAAGGATGTTCTTGCAATGGTGAATGAAATTTCGAGGGAAGAAAAACCATGTAATTCCTGTGGACCAATTGTGATACTTATAGTGTATGGCCCAACAAGATTATGAGAGTGGCAAAAGGAGGTTGGACATTTTTGCAAATATTTGAACCCAAAATATGCTTCAAACCCTAGTTCCCATGGAGTAGTAACCCGCTATGATACCAATGATCCATATCTTAAGGGATAAAATCTGGAAGGCTTGATTGTCGAGGGAGGAGAAGAGAAAACATACAAATATGCCATAAAATTAACCACAAGAACATTGAAGAAAATATATGAACTGAATACACCACAAAAATATGAGAAAGAGAGAGAGAGAGAGTTGGAGAAAAAATATTCCATTAAGAAGAACCATTACATGCAATGAGGCCAATTTTGGGACCTCTCCTTCCCGGAATTCACTCTCTCACTATTACCTTTTTATAAGGTTTCTTTTTTACGAAGTCAAATTTGATTAGGTTTGACTCCATCAATTACATATCTATAAAGTTCCATTTTACATAAAAATATGAATATATGACTCATACATCTGAACTTAGAATATAAGCCCCCCTAAGATTCAGATCAAAGATTCTATAAGTATTATTCGAGATTGTCGTTTCTTGAGAGATATCTTAATCAGATTTGGACATCTGGGATTGCTTCAACATGTTTTGTTCCAAAGGTATTTGATTTCACATAACTGATTTCATGGTGTATATATCAGTTTGATAAGAACCAACGGATAATTCATCTTCAGGGGGAATCCCCAGTTTCTTTAATTCCTTCTGTCTTTAAAAGAATTCTTAGACTTCTAGATCCAACGATTACCTTCAAGAGGAATGAAGCTAAGGAATTCTTGAAGATGAGAAATGGTGGATTTGAGCCCTTGCAAGAGTATCTGGAAGATCCAGCCATGATGCCAAAATACCTTTCAGCTACCCAGGTTAATTTTCTAAGGAACCCCTACTAAGAAATGGCATGGTTGTTTGGCATGGTGACTGGACAAGAATCCACTTCTATTGTTCCTTGTCTGGATATGTACATCCTATATTTCTCCATTCATGAAAAAGAGGTTTTCGATTGGGTGAAGATTATTTTTGGTGAACTATCTTTTCAACTAGAAAATTTCATAAAGAGTAATAAATTCTATATGTCCTAATATTTAATCTTTTTTATCACGCATTGTCATGTTTTTAAAGGGATGCATTTATCCAAGCATGTCAATTGCAAAGTTGACCCATCTCAGACATGGTACCCTACCTTATGGAAACAAAAGGACATGTACCACTTTTATGAAGTGCATAATTCATTTGTTTTTTAAGTGCATAAGACTCTCTAGAAGCAACAACATTTATAGATAAAAGAATAAGTTACGAATTAACAGAACATTTGTGCGTCATCAGGGTTTATTGTTCCAAATAAATACCTTCATACCTTCCATATTATGTATTAGATAAAATGTTTGTAGTAGAAGTGTGCAGACAATATAGACTCTGGGCTCATTTCTTCCTTGAGAAAAGGAAAAGGAAATTTATCCCTTTGACTTGGAGGATTGGAGAAATAGTATTGAAAAGTATTACAATCATCGATGAATTTTTGGTTCAATTCGACTAATTCAATTTAAAACTAGAAGATGAAGTTAAAGTGTTCGACCCTAATCATATGTTCATGAATCATATGATTTATGTGGGTTACAGTGTTGCATTTGCAAATACATTTTTATTTGGAGAAGAAGAATGGGATAACCAGAGTCTTTAGGCAATTCGTATTGAAATTGTGGTTAGCAATACTGAACAATATCGAAGACAAGGAAAACTTGTAAATGAAAGGAATACATGGTCTCCTAATTTTTCAAAAAAATGAGACCCACAAAAACAGAGAAATCAACCTACAACTCAAGATAAAAATAATCTTCAACTGACAATTCTGATGATGGAGGTGACCATAACCCTCCTAAGAAAAGTCTTGAAGGACCCCATAAGCTTCCAGTAACCAGTAAAAGAAAAAAGAAAACAAATCAGGAAGGAACAAATGAGATTGAACCTGAAGATGAAATCGCTCTTGAAGACATGGACCTGGATGAAAACATTGAGGACATAGAATTCCTTGACGATGAATGAAGAGTCCAGGAAAGTAGATAAGTTGAAGCATAATTGGTCACACAATAACTAGTTACATTCGAAGAAGAATCCACAACTTTGCATATCACTATGTTTGATAAAAGTCCAAAGAAATTATATTTTAAAAGAATTAATGCAAGAAACAAAAAAATCCAAGAAAAGACAAGCTCAATAATTGACCTAAATGGAGTCCCACCATCAAGAATTGTGCATATCCATGAAGCCATGGGTGATGCCCTGAGGATGTTATTCGGAGAGATGGAGAGTGAAAATTCTATTCTCAAGGACAATATTAGAGAATTGGATATTTCCCTAATGCCCTCGCCCATATTTTCTATCCCAATTGCTACAGTGTAGTTGTGGAAGACTCTTGATAGAACGCCAGAGTCAAGCTCAAAATTAAGAGGGACATCAAGATTACTTGTTGTAGTTAGAATATATGTTGGATAAAATATTAAGAAGATAATGTCTCTAATTCTTCAGATTTGGTAACTAGCAAATAGTTTCATTGTCTTAACATAAAAAATGATGAATTTGAAATAGTACCTTCAAGTTGATGTGGAAAATGATGAGGATTTTTATAAAGGGGTAATTACTAACTTTGTTATTAAAGTTTCAAGTATGCCAGAATACCTTTCACCTGTCCAGGTTAATTTTCTAAGGAACCCCTACTAAGAAATGGCATGGATGTTCGCCATGGTGACTGGACAAGAATCCACTGCTATAGTTCCTTGTTTGGATATGTACATCCTATATTTCTATGTTCATGAAAAAACAACTTTCGATTGGGCGAAGATTATTTTTGGTGAACTATATTTTCAACTAGAAAATTTCATAAAGAGTAATAAATTCTCTATGTCCTTGTATTTAATCTTTGTTATCACACATTGTCATGTTTTTTAAGGGATTCATTTATCCAAACATGACAACTCCAAAGTTGACCCATCTCAGACATGGTACCCTACCTTATGGAGAAAAAAGGCCATGTACCACTTTTATGAAGTGCATAATTCATTTGTTTCTCCTTTTAAGAGGCTTGTTTTTGTACCAAGTTCTTCAAGACTGTCTCTAGAAGCGACAACATTTATAGATAAGAGAGTAAGTTTCGAAGTAACAAAACATTTTTGTGTCATCAAGGTTTATTGTTCCAAAGAAATACCTTCATACCTTCCATATTATGTATCAGATAAAAAATTTGTAGAAAAAGTGTGCAGACAATATATATTTTGGGCTCATTTATTCCTTGCGAAAAAGAAAAGGCAATTTATCCCTTTGCCTTGGAGGATTGGAGAAATAGTATTTAAAAGATTACAAACATCGATGAATTTTTGGTTCAATTCGACCAATTCAATTTAAAACTAGTAGATGAAGTTAAAGTGTTTGATCCTAATAATATGTTCATGAATCATATGATTTATGTGGGTTGCAGTGTTGCATTTGCAAATACATTTTTATTTGGAGAAGAAGAATGGGATAGCCAAAGTCTTCGGGAAATTCTTATTGAAAGAAATCAAAAAGATATTGAAATTGTGGTTAGCACTATTGAACAACATCGACGACATGGAAAACTTGTAAATGAAAGGAGTACATTGTCTTCTAATGTTTCACAAAAAAGCGACCCACAACAATGGGAGGATATTTTTAAGATTCATGATGAACCAAGTGTTAGATTTTTTATACATTTTCGGTAGCAATAGATTTACCAAAGTATTTTTATCTTATTTTAACTTTCAACAATCATATACCGAAAACATAAGCATGATATAGAAGTAGATAGACAAGCACAAGAAGACACAAAGATTTATCTTTGGAAAACCCCAAACTCGGGGAAAAACCCAGCCAAATTTTCTTAGAGATGATATTTCTGATAATACAGTACAACCATGAACAAGCTCTAGTCATAAGAGAAAAACCAACAATGAAGAAACCCTGATAACAAGTACTTATCTCTTCTTCTTGTAAAACCCTAGCGAGGGTAGACAACTGAGTCACATTACAACCCTAGTGCAACTCTTTTATAGGTAGCGCACAACAAAAACCACCAAGAACCCCAGTTGCAGCGTCTCCTAGGGTTGTCTCATACTTGTGCCCCCTTTTCCTTGCTGAGATGATGAGTGTAGTGTGTGTAAATGAGCAAAGGAGTCACCTATATTTATACTAGTTCAGTCACTTTTATGGGGCGGACTTCTCTTCTTGGAAATTATATTTCCACTTTATTATTTTCCTGTGCGCCGACTTCTCTTCCTATATATTCTATTTCCACTTTATTATTTTCCTGTGGGATGACTTCTCTTATGGGGTGTTCTTCAATTGTTCAATGGTATTCCTTTGACTTCTTGGAATCTTCCTCTCTAAGAAAAGTTTTCCAGGAGGGAATACCTCTCACTGCTACAAAACATCAACACTCCCTCTTAGCAAGGGAGGTATTCTTCTAAGATGTTCTCCTCTAGTATTCCAAATCACACCCATCCACTTCACATGGTATGGGAAATACTACCACCATTGTCTCAATACTACGTTGCAAGTATCTATGTTGTTTCTCCTCTCCTAGTAGTCCCAATCACACCCATCCACTTCACATGGTATGGGAAAGACTACCACCATGGCCTCATTCATACCTAGCCACTTCACAATGCTTAGGCAAGGATACGCCATGGTCCCAATCACACCTAGCCACTTCACATGGCATAGGAAATACCACGCTACAAGTCCCAATCACACCTAGCCACTTCACACGGCTTAGGAAAGACGTGTACCAAGATACTCATTACTCCCTCAGTCACTTCACATGATTGATCTGGGAAACTCTTGGCCAAAGGGAGAGTATCTTTGCACTATACGAGAAAACATCACAACTCCTTTTCAACAAGGGTGGTCATTCTGCATCATGTGAAGCTTGTCTATGAAGTAATCATACTTCACTGTAGATAGAGGATTGGTGAGAATTTCTACTATATGCTCATCTATGGATATGTACCAGAGTTCAACTGCTCCGTTATGCACCATGTCTCAGATGAAATGGTATTTGATATCTATATTCTTTGACTTGTCTTGAAATATTGGATTCTCTAAAAGCTTCACACAACTTTGATTATCACAGTATATCAAAGTTGGCTCCAAATCTAGATCAAATAACCTTGCAAGTAACTTTTGAAGCCACACTACTTCATGGCTTGCAACACTAATTGCTATATATTCTACCTTTGTTGTATCAAGTGCCACTGATGACTATTTTCTCCTCAACCATGAGATCATACCTGATCCTAAACTGAAGCAACATCATGATGTGATTTTCCAGTCCACTGCACTCCCCGCCTAGTTAGAGTTTATATAACCTTGCAACTTTACTTCACCGTCTGAGACATATCTAAATCCATATCCATTTCTACCATGCAAGTACCTCAATACATGCTTTGTTGCTACCAAACGTACATGCCTAGGCTCAACCATGTACTGACTCAATGTGTTCACTACAAAGCATATATTCATCTCGGTGTTAACCAGGTACATCAAGGATCCTATCAACCATATGTGCATAGTGGGATCAACTAAATTTGAAGAAGAATCACTCAAGAGATTTAGATTCATAACGATGGGTGTGGCCATGGACTTGTAGTCAATCATCCTGAATCTTTGTAGGATCTCAACTGTATACGTTCCTTAGCTAAGAAAGATCTCATCTGGTCTCTGCCACACTTCTAATCCTAAGAAATAGTTCATCAAACCCAGATCCTTCATTTCAAACTCTGAAGTGAGCTCCCTATTGCACCCTTATATGACATTCTCATCCCCTATAAGGAAAAGGTCATCCACATATAGTACCAATATCAAGGGGAAACCATCTTCAACCTTGTAGTAAAGGTCGGGATCTGCATCACTCTTGGTAAACCCCAAGCTCATCAAATAATTGTCTATTTTGGCATACCATGCCCTAGGTTCCTACTTAATTCTGTACAAATCTTTCTTCAATTTAGAAACATGGGATTCCTTCCCATAGATCACAAAACCTTGTGGCTGCTCTATGTACACTTCTTCTTCAATTTCACCATTCAAGAAAGTATTTTTTACATCCATCTGGGGTAATTTCCAACCCATAACAGAAGCAATAGATCTAATATAAGTGTACCTGGATACTGGAGAAAATGTTTTGTCATAATCTTATCCCTCTTTCTGGGAGAATCCTCTAGCCATAAATCTAGATCTGTACTTCTCTATGTTTCCATATGCAGCATGTTTGATCTTGTATATCCATTTGGAAGTCACCATTGACTTCCCTTATGGTCTTGAAACCACTTCCCACACATCATTATTCATGATGGATTGGTACTCTTTCATCATAGCATCCTTACACACTTGTTTCTTTACAGCTTCCTCATAAGTGGAAGGTTCTGAATCAATGATCTTACTCATTAGCGCCACATAGCTGGAAAACTGGTGTGGTCTCTTGATCTATCTAGAACTTGACTCCCTCTGAGTCTGTACAATATTTGGAGCCATCTTCTCCCTCTGCATTTGTTGACTTCCCCTGAAGTATAATCTCCTATGAACTATCCTGGGAGGTTGCTCCTCCCTACTGGATCTTAAGGGTTGACTCCCTCTGAACTCTATCTCCCTCTGAGATGGTGCTTGGTGGGGCCACCTTCCTCACCATTGGTGGATCCATATCTCCTTCCCCTGAAGTATAATCTCCTTCTCATGATCTGGCTCAACAATGCCATATAACTCGAGAATCTATGAGGTTGTTTGTTCTCCTTGAAAGTATCACGGGGAGTTGCATGCCTCACTCCATCCTGCAAAGTGTCACGAGGCCATGCTGGAATGTTCCTGGTCATTTCAACATCTCTAGGTATATCCACTGGTTTTGTTGGCTCTCTTGACTCTTCTTGATGATTTGAAGAGTGAACAACTAAATTGTATGGACATCCTACAGAGCCTTCTGCTCCTCACTATCATTCTTTGTGTGGAACACTTTGTATCCCACAAAAATATCCTTCTTTCGTCCTTTTCTCCTTTGGTATAGGATGTATATTGTCATGTATACAAATCCATGTCTAGATAGTTTGCTCCATGTCGCAAACCAGATACCATCTAATACATTTCCTCCTGTAACTGTCATTATAGCTCCCTCTCAGAGCTATCACATGTGACCTTCCCGAAACATGAACAAGAACAAAAAACAACGACAATATTTTTCTAGTGTTGTGACTAATTATTCCTCCATGGTAACTTTCCCTAAACAAAACAAGAACATCTCCATGGTAACTTCAATGGAATATACAAGGTAACCTGTGTGGGACAAAATCAACAACCACAAACATCTCCTAGAAGAGATCAATTTCATCTTATAAATAAGTGCATCATTAGTACTAAATGGTGATCATCGTACCAACAATACTCAAGTGTTGCTAAATAGTTGATAGCAAAAGTACTCATCATTAATAGAACTCTAAATATTGTTTTCCTAGTTACAACATTTACCTAAGATGCAACAATATGAAATATCAAACATGATATGCAAACCTGGAGTCTTGTTGTTTCTATTTGATTTCGAGTTGTCATATATTGTAGGAGACATCATCACTACTGCCTCCAACTCTTCCTTTGAGTGCACTAGATCTATGATCCCTTTGGATATACTGTTACTACTTGAACAAATGTCCTTTTTTCCAAGTGTACATATCCTGCAAACACCCTCATGAAATAACGTATATATAAGTGTGTACCTCTTAAATTTGTAGCACCATCCAGCTTGTCTTCTAGTCTCAAGGTTTGTGCAACTAGCAACTGGCAACTGCAACTACAACTCACGACTGGAAATTGCAACTATAACTGCAACTGCAACTGCAACTCCAACTACAATTGTAACTGGAAACTACAACTATAATGAGAAATTTCAACTTTCACCAAGTTGTAATATGAGACCACCATAAGGTGTGTTAGGGTAGGGCGAGTTGATCTATGGAAAAATTAATCTCAGCATCATCCAATAAATTGCTCAATGAGCTTGACAAAAAATAGTGCAGCGACAAATTTCAATAATGTGGCCTTCCATTTTTGCTCACAATCTTCCTTCCAATGATTAGACTATTCATAATTCATAGTGTGTCAGTCGTGAAAACAGATCATGTGCCCGCTGGACGAGCAAGTGGAAAGAGCCAGAAGCTTCGAGCGCATGCAAAGAGAAAGAGAGAAAAAGCAACGTTCCGTGGAATCAAGAAAATACAATAGCAAAATCAAGAAGTCAAGAAGCAGTCGAGGGAAAACTAGAAATATGGGAATATGTAATTGGAAAGGGTTGTTTGTTGGTCATATTGTGCATTGTTAGATTGTTGTTGTTAGTATTTTTTTTGTTCTTCCTCGATTATCAAGCTATCACCATTGTTGTTATTGAGTCTGGTGTGACAAGCTACTATAATGGATTTTGCAGGAATAATTGTGCTTGTGTAGTAGAAATAGAGTTTGTAGTTGGTATTGGAACATAGAGGGTGATGCATGAGCTATGACAAGAAGGATTTACTCATCGGATCATGAATTCTAAGATACTGATAATATAAGAGATCGTTTGGGCTCTAAAATTTTATTATGATGTGTATGAATCTTTAGTCTCTATGGTGTGCAATTATTCCAGTTCTTTATATTTGGTACCAAGTTAGTATCTACAAGTATCTTTGGTGCATGGATTTTGTCTTTATGTTGAGCGACTTAGTTTATCTGGTTTCTATGATTTTTTAGATTCTTGTTGCCATAATTCCTTGTATATTTAAGTGTGAATCTGCATTATGTTGCATCAGACTTGATGGTGCATCCTCCCTGACTCACTTCACTACATACAAGTCTTGACTGCGCTTCGGGTGAGACCTCCTTCCCTTACAGAAGTTTGAATATGCCAACAATGTTAGACTACAGCGGTATCTTTGTTGGTAGCCTTCGAGAATCGTGGTCTCTAATTTTGCACTAACAAATGGTTTTGTTGTCATGGCATGAATTTATAGTGATTTTTTAGAGGATGCAACATCACATCTTTAAGTATGACATTGAGAATTGGTGGGAAATAAGGTGTGATGAGTTTATACTGCAAGAACCTAAGTTACGACACAAACGTTTTAGGGTTGTGAACATCGTTGTCTTTTATTCAGAACCTGCAGGTGACCGGTACGAGATATTCTGGATCCAATTCTTGGAAGAGGTATTTTAGTGGCTCGATTGGTTGTAAGAAGCACCAGAATTCAAATATCAAGTCAAGAGAGGATGTCAATGGGTCGTTCAGCATTAGCAACTCTTCATCGGTTGGATAATCATATTTCTCTTGTTGTGGATTTGCGGGTACAGACTATTGTGGAAGGATAAATCATCGAGTTGTTGTGGTGAACCACCAATATTTTTTGAAAGCAAAACAAATATTTCAAGAATGGGCCAAAGGAATATTGTTGCGAGAAATAGTGTTGTGGATCAAGATTCTTCTAGTGGAAGAGGGAATGTTTCATGTTCCTTCAGTTGATATGGCAGCATAAATCCCTACGTATGAGGGGCGAGTGATTCAAGTGAGGGTTCATGAGTTAGGTTATGGAAGTTTTTGAGGCATGGGGGGTCATCGAGCGAAGAGTTCCATATATGAACGAGCTCATAGGAGGGCTACTATGATCGAAAAGAGGTGTCATAAACATATGAGAAAATTGATGAAGAGGATTGATCAGTCGTGGAAGGAGATTGGATTTGAGATTAGTCATAAAAGAGAGTTAGAGAAGTTATGGGAGTTGCATAAACGCAGAAGGCTAGCCATCCAATGGTTGCAGGAGAGATTTGGAGAGACAAGTGAAAGTTCTGGAGGAAGCAGACGAGAAGAAGGAGAGTCAAATGAAAGAATGATGATAGATTCCACCCTTGGAGAGGATCACTCAGCTAGATTCCCTGAAGAAGTTGAGGGAGTATCAGATCCTGTGACACTAGAGGTTATTGAATCGCATCACAAAACTTAGACGAAACATACTCATGAGACTCCCCAAGTTCAAGAATTACATTCTGAAGGCAAGGGAACCCACCCTGAATCACCCAGTCCCTCGGCGCTATCTACAAATCCAGTAAACTCTATACTAAATTATTTAGTAGTTTCTTTCATTTATAATACTTATAATCTGGCAAGTTCAAGTAGGCTAGAGTGGGGTGTATTATGAAATCTGTAGAATTCATGGCCACCCCCCTAGGAATTGTCCAATCCTACAAAAGTACATCCCTGTTCTGAATATGATATACTATGAATTATGTGGGTCACCTACTCACACTACCAAGCAATGTTGCACTCTAGATTCTCTTGCAGACAGATTAGATCGGTCTGGATTTAGGATCGACGAAGCTCGTCAAGGGTTTGGAGGAGGTCACATAGGAGGGGTAGGATTTCAAGGTGGATGGATTGGTGGGAGAGGACCAGTTCATTGTTACAATTGTGATGAATAAGGGAATATCGCAAGAGATTTCCACTATGGGAAGACCTTGGTGTGAACACTACAAAAACAATACTCATGTCACCGAGGATTTCCCTAAATTGATCGTGAAATGGGAAGATCGCACAAGTCAATGAGGCACCAATTTAATAAATTTTGATCCTCGACCCATCACTGCAGAAAAGGAGCCCAATATTAGCATTATTACTCAAGGAGGAACAAGGACTAGTGTTGATATTTAATATCCTAATCAAAGTAAGATTCATAAAGCAATATCGGAGGATGCCAAGTACGATCCCATAAGGCAGAAGGAGTTCTTCCAGAACATAGTAGAAATGCTCTGACAAATGTCTAATCCTGCAATGCCAATAGTTGTGGAACCAAGCTTTGATATTCAATCAAGAGTCACAGAAAATATGTTTGTACAGAAGCACCTTCCAGGGAAATCACAAAATACTATTGATTTATGATTCCAACTCTTTTCATACATTTTGGATGACAAACAACTCACTAAGAAGTTGTAGAACACAATCAATGGGGACTTTAGAGACTAAAGGGAGCCTAGAGGAACCGATTGTTGCTAATCTACCGGAGAGAAATACAAGGAGAATATAGAGGATAAAGTGGATATCTCGAAGAGAATTTAGACTAAAATCCCACATCGATGACTATGAGATTAATGATGTTATGTTAGACTTGGTTTTTGATGTTAACATACTAGTAAAGAAGACTTGGGAAGAAATGGGCAAGCCCAAGCTCATCTATTCACCTATTTAGTTGTGAATGTCCAATCAGTATTGTATCTACCTTGTAGGGAAGTTGCAAAACATTGAACTGCACTTTGTTGGCGTTAAAACAATATCATACTTCGAGGTCATAGAAATAATGGGGGAGAAGGATATGTACCTAGCTATAATGGGTATTGACTGAGCATATGATAATTATGATGTTATAGATCTCAAGAAGGAAATCATAACCTTTGAAGCAAATGGTATGAAAGTAACCCAACCTCTAGACCCATATCAAGGTCCTCGATATACTGATCTAGCTGAGGAAAATATGGAACAGGATGTCCTAGATCATATCTACACTCTGACGACAGGAAAATAAGCAGACTATATTAACCCTACCGCAGATGGATCGGTAAGATGGAGGAGCATTCAGTGTGCAAGTGAATATTCAGAGGCATCCTTAGACAACTGGCAACAAGGAAGGTACAAAAACTTGTCAAGACATTGTGTCATTATCAGAGCAACTAGGTGGATCAAAACAAAGATTAAATCTTGTTTATGATGGCACTTCAGATTTGCGCATATTTCTAGTTGATCTGGAAGAAAAAGTTGAAGCAGAACAAAGAATATCAGTAATTTATATTGCATTAAAATTGTCTCCAACTAGGTGGTGGGCCACACATAATGAAGCTTTGACTTCTTGGGATGAGATCAAACTCACTCTTCAATATTGATTTATCCTTCCATCGCAAGTCAACCAGTCGCGTAAGGACCAGAAGATGAAGCATCAAATATTAACTCTAGAATCATATGACGGGTCGTTTGATCCACAAGAGCATGTTGCACATTGTATTAAGGTATGGGAAGTTGCACAACTACCTTCTCAACTTTGGGTACATTATTTTATTCATCCATTGGGACAAATTCCCAGCGCTTGGTACATGCACGACGAGACCAAAATACAAACCGCTTGTTGAGAAGTACTTCAATGCTAGTTCTGCCACGATTTCTCATCTTCGGGTAAGTCTCCTGAACTCACCTTGGTGCTACAAAAAATTAAGAAACTACTTTTTACTAATGAATTCAAGCCCACACATCCAACTATAGTCTGTCTTGAACATGAATACCTAATTTTTCATATCCTTTATCCATCCCCTATACGAATATCGATGACTTGTATTAAGGTTGATAAAGACCCAGAAGATCTCAACGACCTAGAGGACCTTAGGCTAAAGAATCTGAAGGCACTAGAGCCTTTAGAGAAACTATGTGGGACGAGGTCAGCAGTTCCTATTCGAAACCCCTGAAGTTGCGGAAAATAAAACTAGGGAGTGAGGTGCACCCTAAGACGACATCTATAGGGGATTATTGGAACAAACATACTGTGACAGAAATACAAGCTCTGTTGCAGGAATATGAGTATCTATTCACTAAAATAGTTTCAAAACTCAAAGGAATTAAGGGAGACTTAGGGGAAATGAATATAGCGCTAAACCCCAACTCCAAACTGGTCAAACACAGAGCATACCGTCTGAATCCTAGAGTCAAAGAGAAGGTGAAGAAGGAGGTTGATAAAATCTTAGCAGTTGGGTTGATTTTCCTCGTGGATGAGGCTGAGTGGATAAGTCATATCCTAATATAGAGAAAGAAGGGTACTAAGGATATATGCATCTGTGTGGATTACAGGAGCTTGAATGTTGCATGTGTACATCACCCTTTTCCCACTCCTTTCAGTGACGAGGTCCTTGATCAAGTGGGGGGGAATGAAGATTATTCTTTTATAGATGGTTTTTTTGGGTATCACCGGGTCATAATTGAAGAAGAGGAAAAGTGAAATACCGCGTTCACTACCAAGTGGGGATCATTTTCCTATAATGTTATTCTTTTGGGCTCAAGAATGCCCTAGTGGTGTTCTCTTGAATAGTGATTGCAACATTCTACGACTTCATTCGTAGGTTTATCAAAGTCTGTATGGATGATTGGACTATGTACAGCCTATTAAAGGAGCACATAGGTCTATTATGACTGATGTTTGATTGTTGCGGACAGCTACAAATTTCCCTTAATCTGAAAAAGTGCATTTTTTGTGTACCATTTGGGAATCCGCTGGGACATGTTGTATGTAGGGAAGGAGTTCTACTTGATCCTGCAAAATTTGTTGTGATACCGAATATGCCTCCAACTACAATTGCTAAACATTTGCGTCACCATTGGGTCACACTGGATATTATCGCAAGTTTATCAAAAAATATGCAAGCATCACCACCCCATTGTAGAAGTTGTTAAAGAAATCTGAGGCTTTTAGCTAGACACTAGAATGCACTCAAGCCTTTAATATCCTCAAAGAAAAGCTAATTATTGCTCCTATCGTCATCTATCTAAATTGGCAAGTGGAATTTCACGTACATATTGATGCTTCTGGTATTGCGGTGGGAGCAATCCTTGCACAACCCGACGAAGGAAACCTGGATCATCCTATCTACTTTTCCAACAAGAAGATTTCTTAAGCCGAATGCAACTACACTACAACTGAAAGGGAAGGTTTGGAAATGGTTTATGCTTTGCAAAAGTTTAGACATTATTTGCTAGGAAGTCACTTTAAATTCTTTATTGATCACTCTACTTTGAAATATCTCGTTAATAATCTTGTTGGGACTGGATTTCAGGTCAATTGGACAAGTTGGGACTGGAGAGTATCCTCAGATGGTGTGTACTTGACCATGAAAGATCGGTTATTCTGTGGGAATGTCACAGTGGAGTTGCGGGAGGACACGTAGGTAGAAAAGAAACTACATGAAAGATATTATAAGCAGGATTATGGTGGCCAACGATGTTCAAGGATGCCAAAGATTATGCCAAGGTATGTGATGTCTATTAGCAAATTGGTAGGCCATCATGTAGAGATGAGTTACCTTTATATCATGTCTGAGCACTGGAAGCCTTTGAAAAATGGGTTGTTGATTTTATTGGTCCAACAAACCCCCCTGCGAAGCATTCAAATGAAAGATATATTATTACCGCAGCCAATTACTTTACTCGGTGAGAAGAAGCACATGATGTTCAAGATTTCTCTACAGACATAGCAACACGATTTATTTTTGAGAACATAATTACCACGTTTGGTTGTCCTCGGAATTTAACCAGTGATCAAGTTGCCCACTTTATTAGTGAGACTATCTCCACCCTCACGAGAGAGTTTTTGATTCAATACCATAAGAGCAGTCCATACCATCCACAAGCTAATGGAATAGTAGAATCCTTCAATAAGATCATAGAGACAGGATTAACTAAAGTATGTTGCGTGAATCGTGATGATTGGGATGAGAGAGTTTCAGTGATGTTATGGGCTTACCAAACCACTACAAAGAAATTACACAGGTTTGCCCCATTTCAATTGGTATATGGAAGAGAAGCAGTGGTGCCAGCCGAGTTTATAACTCCCAATCTATTCATTGTGCAGGCTACTCAGATGACAGACAATGATTCCATCGCAACACGGGTTGCGTAACTAATGGAACTTGAAGAAACTCAATTTTTAGCAGATTTTCATCAAACAGTGGAGAAAGCTCGACAAAAGGCTTGGCATGACAGGAATATTAAAACCAAATCATTTGTATTGGGTGAGCAAGTCTTGTTATATGACAACAAGTATCAAAAACATCTGAGGAAATTACAAATGCATTGGTTGCGACCTTTTATAGTTGCAAAAATCTATGAATCTGGTGTTGTTAGGATCGCACAACTCGATGGGATTATTCGTCCAGGATGAGTGAACGATGCATGCCTAAAGACCTAGATTTCTTCCTAGTATGAGGCATTACACAACACTCATGTTACCAAGAGTGAATGTAGTAGATTGGATTTCATTTTTTTCATTTTTTATCTTTTACTGTCAATAAAATGGTGACGTGTTCAACTATCACTTGTCATAGAGTTTAGTTGTCATTGCCACTTTTTCCATCTTGGATATCACCTTTGTTGTCGGGGAGGTCTATATCAAATATGTGCATATTTATTAACTCTCAAGTTTTAAATTCATGCTATATCTTTGCCATGTCATTCGTTAAGATCGTTAGTACCTTTTTCTCAGTTGTCTAGTTAAAGTCATTTAAATCTCACCAATTGTCATTACATTTCTGGTTCACCACCAGTGGGGTCATTAAATATTTCAGGTACTATGTCCTATCAATGTCCACTCAGTAGCCATGCTCGCTCTTACCCAAATATCCTCATATATTTTATCGTTTTCCGCTTTTCATATACGATGTTAATATCGAATTACCGCTGTGATGGTTTCTCTTTGTCACTGATTCATGTCGTCACCTCCCAACATTATTTATAAACTCATATTCAACTTGTGGTTCACCCTTATTCTATTTCTTCAACTTAGTTTCATACTTCACTCTATATCTTACTAAGCCTTCGATCCACTCACCCCTCTCCTTTCGACCCCCTGTCATGTTTGTTTACTATCTTCGATTTCCAAATATGGGTCACCAAGGCATCGCTCGAGGTGTCATCCCCAAGCTTTTTGTTCCTACAGAGTTTTTTTATCCATGTTTTACTATCCTAGGAGACTTATAGAGGAAGGTCGATCAAACTCGCCTCGTTCACATCGATTTCTTGGATGTTAACCTGTTCCTGCAGATGAAATCCAAGGTCTATTCCAACTATGTTTCGCTGCCTTCAGGAGAGGTTGGTATGGAGTGGAAGATTCCCTTTGTACCACTACAGGAATCCACACTTATGAACTTACAAGACTTACTAGTGTTTGGGACCACATGCGAGGTTGGGCGTTGTACCAAGTTCCTCATCAGTCACATCCACAACAGTTCCATGTGGTTAGACCAAGAATATCTTATTCACGTGGAATATATCCATCAGCTCATAGGTCTATCAATGGAGGGTGACGATGTCACCAATGGGTTCCAAGGGTCCAGAAAGTGTGGTAAGAAGAAGGGAGATCCTACTCTCTATGACAAGTTTAGTACTAGATGAGGTGGTTGAGGTGTCATGCTTGAGCCCATTCTACCTGAACCAGTTTGTTCTACATACTACCTGATTGCGTAAAATGTTATGAGGACCTACACACGAGGGGAATACACATTAGATGCACTCTCAGTGGCGGATTTATGTATGCAAGGAGCCGTCATGAACTAGTATCACTACTTGCGAGCCGAATTGTTCCAAGCCTGTGAAGATGTGCATGAGAAGGACAAATATTTCATTTTTGGGTACCTTTTAGTGGCACTCTCCACAAGCGGGAATGGACCTTGCGGTGACTATAGATACGCAACTAGAGATGAGGTTTGAGCCTTGGTAGGCATGGATCGATGATACCAATTCCTCCTTCAATAATGTTTCCTTTCTGTAGTGGTTTAATGACCACGTCAATGTTACCCAACGTCTGTGCATTCCCTAGGAGCTACTAAATATCCATACCAACAAGATATGGTTTTCCATGAACTGGGAAAACACCTTCATGTAATCTCTTGGTACAACAGATGATGAATTCCATACCCCTCCACTTTTGTACTACCTCACAGAGAAAGCACTTGAAAAAGAGGTATGCTCCTAACATGGAGTCCTAAAAGAGTAGAAGTGCTTCAGAGTCTCCTATCACTTCCCTACCATGTCATGGTGAGAGGCCCCAACATCAATACACATTCCAGGTTCCAACACTGTCACTTCTCAAAAACGACCACTCTCGCCATCAGATTCGGATGAAGAAGCAAAAGAAGAGGTTTTTCCCTAGCTTAGGCCACCGCCATTTCTCAATATCCCAGATGACGCCACTATTTTAGGGAATGACTTGCGCGAGGTTGTTGCTGCTGCATTTTATCCTAAGAAGAAATGCACTAATTCTACTTCCAAATACACCACCAGGACCATTGTAACTAATGTTATTCCCATTTCCTCCCGACCACTTCCAACTCCTATCGCCCCACCCACTCTATCCTTCGTCCCCATTCTCATCATTGACGACCCCCCCATTACGCCCAAGGTCACCCCTCTAGTTGAGGTCTCTATCATTCAACCCCTTGGCTCATCCACGGAAACTTCATCAGATGTTCCTCCGTCGACTACTCGGTCTCATGTTGATGTTGTTGCAACCCAACCTAGTGGTCCCTTCGTTCGATTATCGTAACTGAAGTTCCTAAGTCGTCTGATTTTCCCTAGTGTCCAAAGGTTCCAACCCCATTAGATACCCCACTCACAGCCCTAGATAGAGCCAGAAGTCCAAGACCAACTGGGTCAAGATCCATAGAATGATGTTATGGATATACCAAAGGACACTCAGTCTATGCACAACATGAGTTTTGTAAAGGACCAGGTGGTACCCATTTTGCACGATCCCCAACATTGTTGTGCCATCCCATAACTCTATCTGGAACACGCCAACGTGATCAACATGCTGCCCCGGGAAGTCCAAGACAAATTTTCCCATAGCCTCTACGCTATGTCAGTTAGTCCTGATAGCATTGGGACCCATAGCATGTCGGAACACTCTGTTTCCAGTGGCCAGACACTTACATCATGATTGTGTATGCCTCCACCATATACCAGTGGAGAGATCGACACTTGGACTACAACACATCTATTGACCTTCATGAGGGCTTCCACCAATCAACTAGAATAGGGAATCACTGCAGTTCAGTGAACGAACGAGGAGCTCCAACAACAAACACAACAATTTCAATATGTCACCTCACTTATTCCAAAGAATTTGAGCATGGATTACACGTGCAAACTAAATCCACTATTACATCTATGTGAGATAAATTTCCTCAAGTCTATCCCTCTTTTTGACAGGTTTTTCATGTGCTTCTAGAAGACATCCCTCAAGTTGCGCCTTTGTAGTGAGTTGAGCTCATTGTTGGTGCCTGGTCACAGCTGGATACAAAGACCGATACCCTGCAACAGGAGTTAGTTGCAATCAAATTAAAGGAAAAGGATCAGCCCCAACAGATGCTACAGAAGATTACACAGATAGTTGTGGAGGGAAACATCACCAGATTCTCTATTCATGCTCGGGCAGAGGAGTGTCATCGGTTCTTTGATATGGTCAATGACTGGGTCATCTTGCTAGAATGCTATAGTCATCCTATTGAATACTTGGGCACTCATATTAACAAGATGAATGTGGAAGCCTAAGCCATCACTGACCCAATGGAGCAGGCTTCCAAGTTTGTTGAAATCCAGGTTTCAGATGAAAGACTTGACACGTTGGATGAGTCTACTCGGGATGCCAAGAAGGAACTTCGAAACTTCTGACCTACCATGCAAGTTAAGTATGTCCAGATGCAATAGCTTGACTCCATTTCCGATACCAAATGGATTACTCTATCGGCTACTCAATCAGAGGATCCCGATGTGACTATCGGTTAGGAATTTGTTGCAGGCGCCTCAATTTTGGCAAGGAAATGGCAGGACCGAATGGAGCACTATGACCATTTTCATGAGTAGTATATCGCCATTGTACCGGAGTTGGGCCCTCCATTTGTGGAAGGTCAAGGTAACGAGTCAGCAGGTTGACTTGGGATGATTCAAAGGTTGTGTTCGGAGACTGTTGGGCCCTCCATTTTTAAGAGAACCTGATTTTGTGGAAAGGACAAATTTTTGCGGGAAAGTGCAATAGCCCAGCGTGTTCGACAACACGGGTATTCCAACAGAGGACAACACCTTCAGTAACCACTCACACAACCAGATCAAAGATCAACACATCGATGTTTTGACGTGGTAAAACCCCTATAGGAAAACATCCACAGCCCCAGCCAACGTGACCACTTGGAGAAGTTTATTAATGCAAAAGAAAAAGATTACATAGAGATTTTACAAGAGAGTTTCTCACAATCGATCATCGGCAAATGACCCTCCATGATCTTTAAATAGAGATCATGGACCAATCGGGTGTTAAGCCACGGATCAATGTCGGTTAAGATCGAGGATAATATGAACCATTGGATCACTCTATGTCTGGAACATATTGTGACCATTGGATTTCCTAACTACAAATGCATACTAGTGCATACTAAAGAAACACACTTTTACCTAACAACACATTAGACAAAGTAGATCTTAACTAACTCCTAATTGTCTAAATTTCCTAACATCCCCCCTTAAGAACAACTTGGGATA
>ML804207.1:49084-59798 GCA_009831015.1 Picea engelmannii | reverse complement strand
AGCATATCCAAACCATGTATAAGCTCCCAACAACATCTGAATACACATATGATGCTGAATTCCTGGAGGGATTCAAAGAGAAGGAATGCACTCAATATGACAAAACCATGCCCGGTTTGATAAAGGATTGGGTTTCGCGCTCCGCGAAATTCAGAGCAAATGACCAGGGCATCTATTCAATTGCTCCGCTGGAGCCACAGTATATGTATGTGGCAATGATGACATGCCGACTATTTGGAAAGGAGGATACATCGCATTTCTACATTGCGTGGGTACCTCTCATATTTCGGGTAGCAAAGGGTTGCTCATTTAATTGGGCAAAGATACTCTCGGACAGTTTGTTCAACCAGGTCACCGAGTACCGAGAGCAGAAGGAAAGTGGGAGACCATCCTCTTTTTTCATGTCTGCGCATATCATGGACGCAATATGTTCCATGACACCGTTCCCTTTGATGAACTGGGCTTGGAATCCAGCCCTAGAAAAACCTGTACATGAGTATCACGACAAACTGTGGGAGAATAAAGCCGGCAAATTTATCTACGAAATCTTCAACTGGGTGATGGTGCCCTTTCACATCGCTATTTTTGGTCGTTCACCACCTCGTATCTCAGACAGCATTGCTGTAAATCTGAGTGGTATAGCAGACTGGTACGTAGAAACGGAGTTTTCCTATTTCAGAGTGTTCGGGGCTACTGTTTCCCTGCTTGCGCTACCACTATTCATCCCCGACAAGCTGACCTGTCGCGAGATCGCCCGACAAACAGTGATTGGTCGAGTGAGTAAAGAGCTCAAAGCATCTTCGAAGAAGGTATGGTCATTTTTCCCTGTTCGACTAAATTCTTATTCTTTATTGGATTTCGGGCATGCTAAAGCCGAGGCTGCAGCCCTGGAAGACCTGAGTTTGGTCTCCATTGAATATAAAAAACATGATCCTCAGAAAATTGTAAGCAACCATTTGGCAAATTGTGGGCTGAAGAAGTTTGAACACGAGTGTTCACCCTCGGATGACATTTTCCGAGGGGCGAGATCTTATGGGGAAGTGCTAGTCAGGATTCGATTCTTAGCACCCGAAGACATGGCATCCGTATTAAAATTCCAAGAACATAGACGAAGAAGCCTTCCCACTATGTTGGGAGGTTTGGGTATTTCCGAGGATAAAAAGAAGGGTGTTGAAGGTTCTGAGGATCAAATTTTTAACCCCGGAAAACACCAGGAAGGGGAGCATGGGAAGAATTCTGAAGCGGAAGAAGAGACTACGGACCCACCCAAGGAACATAGTTCAGAGGTGGAAGTAAAAAACATAGACCCGCCAGAAACCCAGAATCCAGAGACGAAGACCCCTGATCCTTCGAAGAAGCAGGACTCAGTCATCACACCAGGAAAGGCAGCGAAGCAGATCGGGGAACCCATCACTTCTGTCACCCCCTTGCAGTCAACGCAAGGAAATATAGAAGAAGGATGGATTTTCGGTGAAGAGCTAATGCCTATCAAAGCAGAAGAACTTCCTCCAAATGAGTTCTTCTTTGACAAAAAGAGAAAATCAGTTGTGAAGAGGGAGGTTTACCAGGACGAAGGATCGACTGCTAAAAGGTTCAAAGTGATGATCGATGGAAAGAACAAAAAGAATGAGGAATTCGCCACAGAGATCGCAGGAACGCTAGGAGCGTATGCGTCGGCGAATCAATTCTCGGTCGGGATGTTAAAAAGTCAGCTCAAAAGAAAGAATCGCCTGATCAAGACTCTCGAAGCCAGAGTAGCTTTGGCCGCAGAAAGCGCTAAGAGTCAGGCGAGTGGGGAAATAGAACTGGCCCGACTGGCTGATAAAAAGGAAATAGAAGTCCTCAAAACCAAGTTGGAACAAGCGCATTCAGTGATCCGAGATGGTCGGATACAGGCGGGTCAGCAGAAGAATATGATCACAGAGCTGCAGGCTCAGTTACAGGTCACTGAAAGCAGGATGATCGACGTCGAGGGGTTTAAATCCCGAGCGATCGATATTCGGAGCAGGATCTCTTCTGTACAACAGAGTCTGCTAGACAAAGTGGGAGTGATTCGAGAAGATTGCCTGTTGATGCATCGGATTTATGAGAATCTGACTGTCAAAGAAAGGAACGCAGAGGCTGCTCGGGTCGCCTTTCAAGAGGTGGTGATAGCTACTAACAACAGATTTTCGGCAGGTTCTCCCGTACTCACCATCGCTGAACAAACTAGAGGTAATATTCTGTTAAAGGATTGGGAACATAATATTACCTTAAGCAAGGAACAGGCCCAAAAAGTAACCAGTTCATTAGAGTAAGCCTTCAATGCTATAGATGGCGAGCTGTTAGGGATGGAGAGTGGAGGTGACTCAGAGACGTTACGGAAAATGAATGTGGAGCAGATTTCCCTTGATCTGAAGGAGAAGAATGAGAGAGATTCGGCGGATATCTCTAAGACGGACAGGGTGGACATGGCTCAAGTTGACAAACACTTAATTCAACCTAGCGCACAACTAAGTGCCCTTGACATCATTGATGCACAAATGGGTGATAAGCTTCCACAGTTAGCCCGAGAATGCTATTTCGCCGAGGCCAGCTGTCAAGCGGAACCTTCGCAACTTGGATCCCAGTTTGTGGACAAATGTAACATATGCACCGAATCCACGCAAAGACAAGCACCTGGCACCTTTTGAAAATAGAGTAGGAGAGATGGAGTGATTTCGCTCCTCTCGTTTGTAACTGAATTTATGAAACCGTTGAGTTTCTAAACTGATCTGCAAATTTGTATAAATAGATCACAAAAAGAAGAAGAAAAGGCTGGACCTTTTTGGTATTGATGTAATAGAGTTTTTTGCATTCGGGAAGTTAATATAAGCGAATTCTGAAGATTCTCGATTCTGTCACGACTGTGTTACAAGTTTGTGTCTTTATGTTTCACGTTTCATTTCATTTCACTTTTCATAATTGTTGTGTATCGCTATACTTTAGTACGACCACTACTATAGCGAAGGGATTTCATCTTTCTATAATTGGTTATTGTCTTTCCTCTGCACCAGCTATCAGTGGGTGTAAGACCAATCTGCATTTACATAATTATTTATTTATTTACACTACGTCAATTATTTCTATACTAATTTCTTCTTCTGTTTATGTGTGAGTTTTCTCTTTAACAGGAACCTTGCGTTATATACAGCTAAATGTTTTTCTCTCACTCCATATCTTTTTATTAAAAATAATACAGTTACGGGAAAGAGCCTTCAAGTTTGCATTCCTATTTTGTTCTTAAAGAAAAATTTCTCTTTATTTATACCAAAATTGAAACAGCGTTGAAATCTCTCTTTAAATTATTTCCATACTGGTACTATTCCTCAATGACTGTCCCTGCTGCAACTCAACCTAATATTGAACCCGGACTATCTAATCAAACACACATTGCTTTAAATCTTTTTGACACAATCCTTAAAACTGTTAACACCCGGGAGGAACTTGAACGTTCATGGGCAGCCATTGAACAAGATATTACTACTCAAGAACAGTTGGAAGCTAGACAACGAGAACGTAGAAATCCTCATTAGTTTCCTATACCGAAGGTTAGCGAAATCATTTTACCAATCTTTAACATACTTTCGGATGTCATTGACACTGTACCTTAAGCCTTAGGTACAGACTCAGGAACAACACATGTGGTGGTGTAAGTTGCTTTATGAAGTGACCCACTTTTATAAAAATAACTGGAGATCAATTTTACAATGAAGTTATTTTATAAAAGAAAAGTTGCATGCAAAATAAATAACTCTAAAATAAAATATTAAATCTACTTATAGTGATTCACTTTTATACTTGAAGTGAAATACGTTTTACACTTTACAATTGAGCATGAACTTTTTCAAAAAAAGTAACAAAAAGAGAGACTTGAACTCAAGACCTCTTACTTAATAAGGCAATTTTTAACCAAATGGGATAGCAAAACATATTGTATTGTTTAGCAAGAGGATTGGTGGTGGTGGTGGTGGTGGTGGTGGTGGATGGCCTTAGAGAGCGTGCTAAAAGAAAAACTATTTTCACACAAGAAAAAAAAATTGTTTATCGATGACAACAAGGGTTAGATCTCGGTTAGCTTATCCGAAAAATGCATCGTTTCCTATCTGATTCTGATTTGTCGAGATGCCACAGGGTGCGGGGAAAAGACAATACATAGATCTGAAAAAGTAGCAACCCAAAAACAAATAATATAAAACCAAAATAATACTCTGCAAAAATTTTAAAATGGCGTATTCAGACTTCATACCTTTGGATCTGACTGAAATGGTTGTATCTTGGGAAAACGGAAACCTTTTCGAGTGAAACAAAAAGTGTTCCTAACTGAAATGAATGCTCTAGACGCAATGGAACAGTCCTATCAGCCCAAAAATGTACGAAAATGGAAGAAAATTGATATGAGGCAACTCGGCTTCTCAATCTCGATCTACAACAGGAGCGGGTCTTCAAACATGCTCTGATACCATGTTCGACAACACATGTATTCCAACAGAGGACGAACACCTTCAGTAACCACTCACACAACCAGATCAAAGATCAACACATCGATGTTTTGACGTGGTCAAACCCCTACGGGGAAACATTCGCGGCCCCAACCAACACGGCCACTTGGAGTAGTTTATTAATGCAAAAGAAAAATATTACAGAGAGATTTTACAAGAGAGTTTCTCACAATTGATCATCGACAAATGACCCTCCATGCTCTTTAAATAGAGATCATGGACCAATCGGGTGTTAAGCCACAGATCAATGGTCGTTAAGATCGAGGAGAATATGAATCATCGGATCACTCTATGTCGGGAAAATATCGTGACCGTCGAATTTTCTAACTACAAATGCATACTAGTGCATACTAAAGAAACACACTTTTACCTAACGACACATTAAACAAAGTAGATCTTAACTAACTCCTAAGTGTCTAAATATCCTAACACAACAAAGGGTAAGAAGCGCCAGAAAATAGCTAGGATGAGCGGAAATTTAACTGCAAGTGTGCCAGCAGTGAAAACAGATCATGCGCTCGTTGGACAAGAAAGTGGAAAGATCCATGAGCTTCGAGCGCATGCAAAGAGAAAGTGAGAAAAAGAAGTGTTCCACGGAATCAAGAAAATATAATAGCGAAATCAAGAAGTCAAGAAGCACTCGAGGGAAAACTAGAAATATGGGAATATGTAATGGGAAATGGTTGGTTGTTGGTCATATTGTGCACTGTTAGATTGTTGTTGCTAGTATTTTTGTTTTTCTTCCTCGGTTATCAAGTTATCACCATTGTTGTTATTGACTCTGGTGCGACAAGCTGCTGTAATGGATTTTGCGGGAATAATCGTGCTTGCGCAGTAGCTATAGAGTTTGTAGTGGGTATTATAAAATGGAGTGTGATGTATAAGTTATTGCAAGAAGGATGTACTCACAGGATCATGAATTCTGATATACTGATAATATAAGAGATCGTTTGGGCTCTAAAATTTTATTATGGTCTATATGAATCTTTAGTCTCTATGGTGCGCAATTATTCCAGTTATGTGTATTTTGTACCCAGTTAGTATCTACAAGTATCTTTGGTGCATGGATTTGTCTTTATGCTGAGTGAATTAGTTTATTTGGTGTCCATGTTGTTTTAGATTCTTTTTGCCACAATTCCTTGTCTATTTAAGTGTGAATTTACATTATGTCGTGTCAGACCTGATGGTGCATCCTCCCTGACTCACTTCACCACACACAAGTCTCAGCTGCGCTTCGGGTGAGACCTCCTTCCCTTGCAAAAGGTTGAATATGCCAATGCTCCTAGACTACAACGGTATCTTTGTTGGTAACCTCCGAGAACCTCGGTCTCCAATTTTACGCCAAGGCATTATGAGAAAAGAGCAATTGAACTTAGGGATTCTTTCAATTCCTTCAATATCTCTTTCACCCCTAGAGAAAAAAATCAGAAGGATGACTCACTGGCGGTTGTTGCATCCTTATTTAATCCAAATTATTCCCATAATCAAAACACATTTCGTGTTAAGATAATTTTTAGCCCTCGGTACCTAACAATCAAGACTCCCTGCAAGTTTTTGAAAATGACAAAGATGTAGCTAATTTTCTCGATGATTCAAATGATGCTTCTGAAAGTCCCAATGATAAAAATCATGTATCTATCCCAAAAGTGTTGGAGATACTTCACACACACCTAGGATTTCTTTTTTCTAAGGTTTTACCTATGTTTATTAGTCATTACTTAGTCTCCTATAATTTAGGGAGAATATTTCTCTAGGAGAATATTATCTTCAGTTCACACTTCAGTTTGATCAGTTGAGTGGAGTCTAGATGCCACATTGGGATCATTACCATGCAACATTGGGATCATCACCAACTAATGCGCATTGTCCTTGGGATTATCACCAGACTAGTGCATTACTCATGATTCCCTGATCTCCTCCTCACTTCACTTTGTTTCAGTCAGTTAACTAAAGACTAAGAGACTAGTTAACTCATACTAAGTGGCAGTTCACTCTCGTAACTTCCTGAGAGACTAGACTAGGTGGCAGTTTACTCCCGTAACTTTTGGTGTGTGTCCATATCACTCTAGAGCACCACTATGGTGCATTGGATTCTCCTCCAGTGCGCATTAGTTGAGTTATACAGAGTATATCATGCATAAATTATCATTCATTCATTTGGTTAATGATAATTCTTCCATTATTTCTCTTTTGCTTCTCTTTTTCTCATATTTTCTATGCAAATTGTGTATGTCATTTGATAGCTAGATCTATTCTATGTAGTTTCAACACATTTACATGGTATCAGAGCCGACGAATTGCTAGGAAAAAGACACACTAGATTATTTTTGCAGGTACCGAAGATTGAAGACAGCGGAAAAATGGAATTTCCAAAAGAATTCATTCTTACACCGTAAAATTTCTTTGCATGGAAAGAGAAGATGATAGTGCATCTTCAAGGCAGAGGATTATACAGGTTAACCATGGACACAGAGTTTGGACCCACATCAGCCATAGAAAAATCCAAGTATCTGAATCGAATAGATGAAGCGTTTGGAACTATTTGCAGTGTCATTTCTCCTGAAATCCTATTTCACATATCGTTCTGTAAAACCCCCAATGAATCCTAGACCACCATAGAAGGAATTTTTGGAAAACGGAACAAGATGAGGGGATACATGCTTGAGGTGGAATTGCTCACTTTGGATCCAAAAACCTTCGACAAACTCCAAGATTTCTTTACCAAATATAAGGATTTGTTGTTGCAATTCAAGGCTTGCGGGGTTGATAAATCTAAGGAGGAGAAACAAATGGTTCTCACCATTCTCTCCAAACTTGGTCCAGAATACTCAGTGTTTGTATCCACATTTCATTCAGTTAGGCTCGCCTCTGGAGCCACCTGGAAGATTCCCTCTCTTGAGGTCTTTGTTGAATCTTTGACACAAGAGCGGAACAAGCTTATCAACATGGGAAAAATAAAAGGCCCAAAGGTGCATGCACTTACTATGCATGATGGTAGCAGTCATCAAAATAAAACATCTAAAGACAAAGACAAAAGGAAACCACGTGCAAATCCAAAGAAGGAAGGGTACTCAAAACCCTTCAACGATGCCTCCGGATCCAATGCCTCTGGATCCAAAGGTGGAAAGGGAAGAAAAGGGGATAAATGCACTTACTGTCATAAAGGATTCCATCCAGAATCCGCATGTATGTAGAAATAGATAGATCAAATGGCCCAAATACTTCAACAAAACAACCTTGGAGATCGCATCCCCGAGGGTGCCAAGAATAAGAAGCCAAAAGATCAGAATCCCAAGAAAGTCAATTCTATCCATGTTTTGTTTGCCATCAATTCCTCTCTTGATTCTTGGATCATAGATTCAAGTGCATCACACCACATGGCAGCCACAAAATAAGTCTACTCTTCATTGGATGCATGCAAAGGTCCTCTTATTCTAATGGAGGGCAACTCTCCAGTCGAGGTCATCGACAAAGAAAGAATTGAACTCACAAATGGAAGCTTCGAGAATGTGCTACACATTCCTAAACTTTCTATCAATATTCTCTCTATGTATCAGATGACAAACTCTGGCACCAGAAAGAGAGTCATATTCACACCTCATGCAGTGGATATCTATGACATGCAAACCAATTCCAGGGTTTCTATCGGTGAGGTAAATCATCAATCCAAACTCTACACATTTTCTGAATTTATTGAACCAAATTATGCATTATTGCTTACCCATGTTGATGAAAGTAGTAGGATATGGCACAAAAGGTTTGGGCATTTAAATTTTAGATATATGTGTTGGCCCTCGACCAAGTTTTGGGGAAACTTTGGTTATTTTTGGAGGTTTTGGCCCACGTTGGTCGAAGTAGGAGCGCCCAGGCGGAGCTGAGATCGTGGATCTCACCTATTTTGAGGGTTGTGTGGACCCAGTAAGGGGTCCTCTAGGTTTTGTAATGGGTTTATGAGATGTCGTCCCATGGGTTTTCCCCATGTTTAGGCCTTATTGTAAGATTGTAAAGTATAAATAAAGAGGAATGTATTGTAGAAGTAGTAGCTTTGTGTGCGAAGGAATGTATGTGGTTGAGGCTTTGTGCTCGACTATGATTTTGTAGACTATGCTTAGCGCTTGTGATGCTCAGTGTGGAGCAGGTGCTAAGTGTCGTGATAAGAGATTTTGGATCTGTGCATTTGACCTATTTCTGGAAGGTAAAGAAGGAGAATCTAGTGCTTAGTGCGCAAATCTCATGTCTTGTGTGAAGTTCGACTCTATGGCTTAGTGCACATGAGTGTCTGGATGTAAGATTTTGGCGAATAATAAAAAGGCAAGAGGTTTGTGGACGTAACCCCACCCTGGGGTGAACCATGTATATCTGGTGTCTCATGGTTTGGTTTGTGCAGTGTCATTTATGTTATGCATTTTCTTAGTGATTTGATTATGATGTGTAATGAATATATATTTTGTTGTTTAAGTACTTTACTTATGTTAGACTTAACTCACAGTGTTAAGTGCTCAGGGTGCATAATCACTTGTTGTTACTGCGCTTATCTCTCTTTGATTATGCTCTGCAGTGTTAATGAAGTTAATAAACTGATGCATGTTCACTTCCTAAGCGTTAACAGAATATTCTACGAAGTGCTCTTATCACATAATCATGTCCTAGCCTGGTTACAGACACATGCGTCCTGTAACCCCCTTTGCTTATACCTCAGGTGAGACTTCGCCTGCTTTGCAGGTGTTGCTGAAAGGGCTGGTAGTCGAGGTTTTGTTGGTGCGTTGTTAAGCGTTGAACCCTGGGTCTGCCCCTATGCCAACAAATGGTTCCCTTGTCGGGACCTGAAACTGTGATTGATGGGAACTGAAGTAAAGAAAAAGAAAATCTTTGTGCATAGGTCGGTTGTTGAAGTGTGTAGTACTCTACTTGACTTGCGAAGCTTTATGCCAAGAAAGTAAGTTGTTTTAAAGAAAAGAGATAAGATTCTAAAGAGGCAAGCTTTGTGCTTTAGTAAGAGAAAGATAAGTGAAAAAAAAAATTGAAAGTATGAATTTAAGTATGTTTAATAGATTTTGTCCTAGTCTGAAGGCTAGGGGGGAGTTGAAAGAAAGAGTTGATTTGAGTAAATTTAATGGAAATGAAGAAATATATGTTATTCCTATGCATAGAAGGAGTTTTTGGACTGATAAGTGGATGGAGGAACCTAGAAGGATTTTTTGCAGATTGCAGGTCCAACACTATGATCCTAAGGGAAGTGTGCAATACATAAAAGATTGGGGAACATTTAAGAGAAAAAGAGGATTGACTTTGTGTTATAATTGCAGAAGGTCGGGACATCTTGTTAAGGAATGCCCTGAGGTAGGCCCTATTTGTTTTTGTTGTAAGGTTGTTGGTCATAAGGTTGAGGATTGTCCAAGGATTATTGCTAAAGTTGAAGGGAGGGACATAAGACAAAAAAATTATGAAAAGAGTTAAGAGACTAAGGGTATGTTAGAAAGTCATAAAGAGAAAAGGTCAGGGGAAGTTCAGACTATGTTACTACAGTTGGAAGAAACAATGGATGTTCATAAAGATGTCAGTTTACCAGAAAACCCGAAAGCAAAACAGTGCATAAGTGCAATAATAAAAGACTTTGGCATAGACTGTATAGTCTTGGATGAAGAAACACAAGTGAATATTATGACAGAAGAAACTTGGGAAGTTTTGGGAAAGCCTACTGTGGTACCTTATTTAGGAACGATAGGCTTGTTTAAGCGCAAGATGATAACTTTATGTGGAAGAGTAACTATTGTACCTATTATTGTTCATGGAACATCAACTGAAAAAGAATTTGAGGTCATTAGGTTTGTTGAGGAAAACGCCCCTTTCCCACTTTTGTTAGGTAAGACTTGGATTGAGAAGGATCATATCAGAAGGAAAGCAGAGGAAGAAGCTACAGAAAAGAAAGGGCAAGAATTAAGGGATCTCATAGCTAGGAAAATAGACCAACTAAGAGAAGAACGAGAGGATAAGTCGAAGCAACAGAGCAAAGTAACAACACAGGAGGGACAGGAAGCAAAAGAATTAGCGATCAAGGTTGAAAGAATGCAAGAAGGCTTGAAGGACCTATCTATCTAAGAGAGAAGTGTGCCCACTCAGGAAGTGTTAAGAAAAGGGATATTAACTTCAGAACCTTTGAGGGTACCTCAACAGTGCGAAGCCACTACGCTAGG
>ML804207.1:6999-47399 GCA_009831015.1 Picea engelmannii | reverse complement strand
GTGACATACAAATAGGCCTAGAGGTACACATCTCAATGTCTAACAAAGTCTAAGTGACTCCAAACAAATGCTAAACTTTGAATTATCAAGATTAGTAAACAACAATGTTCTAACTACCTAAGGTCAAAATATGGGGCATTACAGCAAGGAAGCTAAATAAAAAGAAGGCTAAGTTGGAAAAGATACAAGAAGTTAAGGAAACCAGATGGAAGACTTCGCAGATTGGAACCTCACACGAGGCAGGTTCGCAGGGTTTGAACCTCGCTGGAACAGCAGGTTTGCGCAGATTTGGACTTCGCCCTAGCGAAGTTATATAATCGTTGGAGGCACCCCAGTCGTTAGAATGACACTCCATAATGGTTAGGAAACACATTTACGTGTTATAGACTGCTTTTGGACGTTGAGACCGCGCCATAACAGCTAGATTTACATTAATGGAAGCATTTAACTCTATTTCCTGTCCGTTGGAATATCCGTCACGCCACCCCGCTCATTTAACTCATCGATCGTGGCACTGGGACGACTTTTTACTACCCATGACTGACTGAGCTAAGTCAAGAATTGTCCAAGTGTCGAACTGTGTTGCATGTCGTTATCTGAAAGTATACCCCGCCTGTTTGCTTGTCTATTCATTGTTTGTTAAAAACTAGAATGTCAGGCGAACCCAACGACTTTGAGAAGTCTATAGAGGAAGTTGTTAGGAAACTCGTGGCCAACAAACTTGTATCTGAAGGTATTCAAGCGTTGTCAACTAGGGGACTGCAAGCCTCCCCTTCGACCAGACGTCGTTTCGCCCGCATCAACCCTGTAACTAAACAAAGAAGCAAGCATCGCAATGATCTGGTTAACGCGAAGCAGATCCCATCGGTCCCGCCTGAGTATTTTTCGCCTCTGGCTGGTGTCGTTAACCATGAAAGTATCCCTCGTGATTTTGAGTACTCTGTGTTCACTGTGTACACTCTGAAAGGAATTCGCATAGTAGGGAGTCAGTTAGGACAGATCTCGTTGTTGAAGCACAGTGACTTCAACTTAGGAGACCGGAGGAACTATGTCATGCTAGCTCCTCATAGTTATTTAATGAAGACAATCGAAAGGAAACCTCACCTCGTCCCACAGCCATGGATCAAGGAGTTGGCATAGTCAACCATATTAAACGTAATGAAGATTCTGCATTTTGGTCGCCACCAGGAGGTTAACGCTTGCATTAAACTCCTTCTTTCATGTTATCATGGCAGATATCTATGGCTTGATAGAAGAATTATTGTGGATCCAGTGTTGATCTACTAGATCACAGGTTTAAGTATGAAGGGTCCTGACCCACAACAGTTCTACCCAGGGAAGACCTCAGACCGTTTTTTAGCACAATGCATCAAAGAAGCCTATGAAGAGGTAGAAAAGGGGAAGCGAGGTTACAAGGTAGCCTCCATATAGGATGGTTCAGTGTGCCTTGCTTGTCAACTCTTAGCTGGCAAGCTAGTGAGGAAGAACCGCCCCACACAGGTCATCGGGTTCGTGGTGGACCTTGCAGGAAAGTGTGTGGAGGGCCTGCAGATGAACTGGGTGAACTACCTCGTCAACGAGTTAGAAAAAGATTGTCGCGAAGCCTAGGACTTAGGATATGAGTTTCACTAAAGTTGGTTGATCATCCTGATTGCATTTGTGGCTTCGCAGATGCCTAAAGGAGCTACTTTCCCAGATATTGAACCTACGGAGCCCCTGGCCGCTCAGTTTTCCACCCTGTGGTATACCAATGACATGACGAAGCAGTGGCAGTCTAATGCCATGTTTCACAGATATTATCAGTAGCTGAAAGTTTCCATTGAAGCATCCCCTCGTATGGCACCGCGTACCCTGCATCGGTATTGGCCCATAGCGAAGTTTTGCATTGATCCCCACTTCATTTACATCATCGTGCGAAGAGATGAGCACCAGGAAAGATTGCAGCCATACTATAAGCTCACGGATGCAGATATCGAACAGATTATAAAGGATTGGCCAAAAGCATTTCTTGTACCCGTCTTCGATACAAAGTTATCTAACATTGATACTATAGGAAGCTCGATGGTTACGCAAGTTGAACATGTTGGACAGTCCAGTGGGATGAAGAAGCAGAGGAAACACAAAGAGCAGGTTGAATTCTAGGACATAGAGAGTGATGAAGAGGAAGAAGAGGAAACCTCTGGAGATAGTAGATCTAGCTCGCCGAGAGGAGGAGAAGATGAAGCAGAAGGATAGGGAGGAGGATATGAAGGAGAAGAAGAGCAAGGAGGAGGCGAAGCTACAACTAGCACCCCACCACCTGAAGATCCCCTTGTTGTGATATTGACCACAAAAAAGAGGAAAGTTACTCTGAAGAAACCTTCAGCAAGGAAGAAAATGTGCGCCAATAAGCCACAGTTGGAAGCCACTCTCACTGATGACGACATTAGTCTGGTCCGCAAAGCTATGGAAGACACCTATGAAGACATGTTGCAGAGATACGAAGAGAAACAGGTGGAGTTATATGAAAGGATTGAGAGGGAGTTGAAGGAAGTGCAACAGGTTGTTCACTTGGTCTGCGCAATGCCTATTGCATTGTCTGCGCCCTACTCATCATAGATCGCAAACTCTGGGGACGAACCAACTCCGTGGGGTGAACCAGGGATTTGGATCGCCCTCCCCCGGTATAGCATCAAGTTTCCCACCCCCACAGCACTACAGGCTAGCCCCAACTTGGATGTTGAGGTTAACCTTAAAGGAATACCTCCAGAACATATCGAAGTATTGGAGGCAGGCTTCAAGGCATACAGAAGGGAACAGAGAGAAATGACTGATGAAAGAGCAGCCCAGCTAAGAAGGCTTGTTGATGCAACAGAAGCTCGGTTCTAGAGATCTCAAGAAGAGAAGGAGAAGGCTAGAGAGGCCTTGCAAAAGGAGAAAGACGAAGTCCTAGTACAGTTATGAGCAGCGCAGGACAGTGTAGTTGCCTATGAAAGTGAGAAAGCAGAGTTTCAGGTGAAGCTTCGAGAGGAAAAGAAAGTTGGCAAAGCCCAACTACAGAGGGAAAAAGAGTAGTTGCTCGCAGAGCAGGTCGTGGTCAAAGAAGCAGTAAGAAAAGTGTGTCGCTTTGTGCCAGGCTTGGTACAGGAGGAACAAGAGCATGTCGAAGCTCAAGTAGCGAAGCTTGCAGAGACCCTCCAACAGTTTTAGGCTAGGATAGTTGAACTGGAGGCCCGAACAATGTCAAGCACCCCGCAGGAGGTGCGTGACCAAAGGGAGGAGTCCTCCAAAAACACAGTAGCAAGTATAAAACCCCTCGCCTCGACATGTAAACAGTTGAGTGAAAAAAGCGCCCAAACATATGGACGCCTCGTCGAGGATCCATAGTTAAAGAAGCTAGAGGCTCAGTTACAGGAGGCGCAACAACAAGCATTTTCATTGCAGGTGCAGATGAAGTTGCTCATAGTAGTGGAAAGGATGAAGAGATCCCAGGAGCAGCGCACCGTACAGCAGCAAATCATCGCCCTCCAAGGGAAGGTGATGGAAGTAACACAAAAGTTACAACCTGTGCAGGACGAAGCTTGCAAGGTGTTCGAGGAGATCGATGGCCAGGGTTCACAATTAGATCAAGTAGTTGTAGCAGTAGAACAACGCCTAGAAGGGCATGTTACAGAGAAGACAATCTAGGAGCTTGTTGAGTAGGAGGCTCAAGCGAGGCAGCAAGTCGAGGCAGCTCGAGTTAAGCTCGAGGCTTTTAAAGCAGCATTGTCTAGACCTGAGTGACTCGGGATGAGTCACAGGTGAGTGTTGGGGGCTTGTTGGCCCTCGACCAAGTTTTGGGGAAACTTTGGTCAGTTTTGGAGGTTTTGGCCCATGTTTGGACTTTGACATGTTGGTCAAAGTAGGAGCGCCCAGGCGGAGTTGAGATCGCAGATCTCACCTATTTTGAGGGTTGTGTGGACCCAGTAAGGGGTTCTCTAGGTTTTGTAATGGGTTTATGGGATGTCGGCCCATGGGTTTTCCCCATGTTTAAGCCTTATTGTAAGATTTTGTAAAGTATAAATAAAGAGGAATGTATTGTAGAAGCAGTAGCTCTATGTGTGAAGGAATGTATGTGGTCGAGGCTTTGTGCTCGATTGTGATTTTGTAGACTGTGCTTAGTGCTTGTGATGCTCAATGTGGAGCAAGTGCTAAGTGTCGTAATAAGAGATTTTGGCTCTATGCATTTGACCTATTTCTAGAAGGTAAAGAAGGAGGATCTAGTGCTTAGTGCGCAGATCTCATGTCTTGTGCGAAGTTCGACTCTGTGGCTTAGTGCACAGGAGTGACTGGATGTAAGATTTTGGCCAATAACAAAAAGGCGAAGCGGTTTGTGGACATAGCCCCACCCTGGGGTGAACCACGTATATATGGTGTCTCATGGTTTTCTTTGTGCAATGCCATTTCTGTTATGCATTTGCTTAGTGATTTGATTATGATGTGTAATGAATATATATTTTGTTGCTTTAGTACTTTACTTATGTTAAAGGGTAAATGAATGTTAGACTTAACTCACAGTGCTAAGTGTTAAGTGCTCAAGGTGCATAATCACTTATTGTTACTACGCTTATATGTCTTTGATTATGCCCTGCGGTGTTAATGAGGTTAATAAAATGATGCATGTTTACTTCCTAAGTGTTAATAGAATATTCTACGAAGTGCTCTTATCACATAATCGTGTCTCAGCGTGGTTACAGGCACCTATGTCCTGTAACGCCCCTGCTTCAACCTCGGGTGAGACTTCACCTTCTTCGAAGGTGTTGTCGAAAGGGTCGGTAGTCGGGGTTTTGTTGGTGCGTTGTTAAGCGTTGAACCCTGGGTCTTGTTAATGAATGCAGCTATAGGAGACATCCTCCAGCTTACAAACCTGTGAGATGTGGAATATAGCAGACATGTGAAGTCTTACTCTTAGCTTACAAACATGAGAGAAAGCCCCTAAACAAAGGGTTTGTGGTTCCAGCCTGGGATAGGGTATAGGAATGTATATGGCCTCCTCCATGACGTGAGAGAGAAGAACTCCAGATGATTATCCGATGTAAGAGCGATCTATTGAGTTAGGGAAATCCTGAAAAGCGTTGGGCATATCATCATGAGAATAAGAACAAAGATGATGTGATGGCCTCCTATGAACAACAACAGAGTTAATGTGAAGACTCCAGATGATTCTCATGTCGGTGGCAGTGGGAAAGCAGATCTGTAGAGCAGACGTGACTATGGTTGAGCATAAGTGCACGTGTGAGGACCTAGCTCATCTGTGTAATGCAGTGACTTAGGTCTATGGCATCCCTATGGATGTGGCCCCTAATGGATGAGCACTAGTGGGTGTATCAGATCCTTTGCTATATATTGTTCAAGAGTTGGACCTACCTATAACCCTAGTTATTGTGTAAACGGTACAGGTTGGCCCTATCTTATTGTGTCTAAAGATAAACTGTAAAAGATAATTAATATTAATATTAATTATTATAATAATAAACAATTAATATGTCTAAGTGAGGTCAGCCCTAGTGCGCCAATAGACACTTCAGTTGATAGGATAAATCTAATATAAGATGAAATCTTTCATTTGTAGACACACACTCACTTGTTAGTTTTGGAAATTTCAGCAAGTACACTTCTTGGTAAAAGTTGTGCACCTCTCTTGGGCGTTATGGTTTATAGGGTTTTGTGCACCCTCTTGTGTGATAGGATATTCTTGGTGGTGAAAGGTCTTTCTCTTGAAGAATATAGCAAAGGATTTGGCTGGGGTTTTCTCCCTTGTTTGAGAAGGGTTTCCCAGGATATATCTTGTGTTCTTGTGCATGGTGCTTCTTCATGTGATCTTGGTTGCTACAACATTTATGGTTATGGTTAATTGTTAAAATGGAATGAACTTCATATTTAACCAATTGCTATGAAAACTTAAGAGGTATGCCCCTATGCCAACAGTATGCAACAACTTAGAAAGCAGGGAATGGTTGATGGTCTACCTGGCATCCACTTCTCCAAAGGAATTTGTGAGGGATGTGCTCTTGGAAAACACCCTCAAGAGAAATTCGACAAAGGAAAGACTTATAAGGATTCCTCTCCTTTAGATCTGATCCATAGTGACCTCATGGGCCCTTTTCCACATCCATCAATCAATAAAGTAAGGTACATGCTCATTTTTGTTGATGCTCTCTCATGCTTCACATGGATTTTCTTTCTCAGGTAAAAATCAGAGATTTTCAACACCTCAAATATTTCAAATCCCTTGTTGAAACACAGTTAGGAAAGAAGATAAAAGTCCTATGAAGAGATAATGGGGGAGAGTATGTCAACCATGAGATATATAATCTTTGTCATGAGGCCTGGATTCAGTTGCAGCACACGGTTCCTTACACTCTGCAACAAAACGGAGTCGTTGAGCGGAAAATAGATCTCTAAAAGTGATGTCATCTTGCATGTTACATGCAAAGTCACTTCCACAGAGATTATGGGCTAAAGCACTTAAGTACAACCTACATCCAAAACAGATCTCCCCATAGATCTGTCAAGGATAAGACCCCCTATGAGGCTTAGAGCGGCCTCAAACCAGAAGTGACCCACTTCCTTATTTTCGGTTCATGAGCATGGGCCAGGATTCCCTCTGAGAAGAAGAAGGCACTTGATCCACAGAGCACAGAGTGTATCTTTGTTGGATACCCCAAGGGTGTGAAGGGATACAAACTCACTGATCTTTCCTCCGACCGGCTCATCACAGAGCGTAGTGTCCAATTCAAAGAAAGTGTCTCGCATATACCTCAACAGTCCCATGCAAACACTTTTGTTCTTCCACTTGTCAGAGATGATGAGCATGCATATGTCGACTCTTCTTCATATGAGAGTTCTGATTCAGAGGATTCAGATGATCCAGATGCAAAGTCAATACAGTCAGATGTAGAGCCAGAGTCGAGGCCCAAGTGGTCCAAGACTACTCTTCCGGATGCATGAGATCTTGTTGGGCATCCAGCTGATACTAGGAGGACTCGATATGATTTTTATGTGCCTCCTCTTGCACTCACTGCCACTGAACCGATGCCACCCAGGCATATTTTCTTGGTTCAATCTTTAGATCCACAGTCCTATGGCAAGGTTGCTGGAAATCCCTTTTGGGAATATGCCATGTAGGAGGAGTAAAACCCTCTCCTTGAGAACCAGACTTGGGATCTGGTTCCCCTTCCTGGAAGATTCTCTATCAAGGCTTTGAATTCCTTGAATTTACTGAACACTTCATCTTTTGATTTCAAAAAGTAAACCCAAGTTTTACGAGAATAATCATCAATAAAAGATACATAGTATACATACCCAATGATGAAAGATAATGGCATTGGGCCACACACATCTGAGTGAATGAGTTCTAAGACTCCTTATGCTTTACTGTCTCTCTTCAGAAAAGGGTTCTTGATATTCTTCCCTTGTGCACATCCATTGCACACACCTTCATGGTCGACCTTGAGTTCTGGTAGACCTGTGACTGCCTTGCATACATACGGTAATGCCTTGTAGTCGATGTGTGTTAATCTTCTATGCCAAATTTCACATGGATTCTCAATGGTGTGGGTCATGGCTTCTTCCGAGTGACCCTTTAGCTTATACAAGCCACCTTCTTCTTTTCTGATGACAATTGTTTCTTTCATAGTTTTTCCTTTAGCCCACATAAGAACTTCTCCATCTATAAAGGCAATTCTGAAGCCTTTATTTTCTAAATCCGATATGGAGAGTAGGTTCTTTGTCAAGCCTGGTACATAGAGTACATCCTTAATCTTCATTGGAGTCCCTAAATTAAGCTTGTAGTTTGATTCTCCCACTCCCTTGATAGGGTATTGATAATCATCTCCAAGTGTAACTTTCTGATAAAACTTCTTTTATGAAAGGCAAGAGAGAATATCTCTTTGTCTTTTCATGTGCTTGGAAGCACCACTATCAATGAGCCAAGTGTCCTCTCTAGGTGATATTGATCCTGAGAGGGCCGAGATTAAGTCGTAGTCTTCAATTCATTCTCTTATCATCTTTGCGGGTGGCTCTTCACCTTCAACTGCATGGGCATGGTGCCTCTTATTTTTCCTCTTGTATTCTTCTCGTCTCGCTGGACAATGTCTTGCAATATGTCCCATATTATCACAATGGTAGCATTGGTAAGATGAGAAGTATCTTTCTTTTCTTTGTCCTTTCTTCTAGAATCTCTTAGGTTGAGATTTTTTATGTATGAATTTGTTTTGGGGGTGAGACTCTTTATGAGTTTCTTTCTGGAAGTAAGACTTCTTTCTTCCTCCTTTAGTGTGAGTAGCTAGGGCTTGATCTCCATCTCTTGATATTAAAGCTTCTTGGTTAGCTACTCTTGATTCTTCTTGAATACATTCTTCCCAAAGACTGTCAAATTTTAGTTTCTCCTTTCTAGCACAAATAGTTTGGATGAATGCATCCCAAGGTCTTGTGAGACCATTAAGGGTCGTCATTATGTGTTTGTCTTTGTCTATAGTATCTCCAATAGCTTCTAGTTGTTCTTTGAATTGAGATATTCTGGAGAAATATTCCTAGATCGCTTCTCCTTTCTGCATTCTTGTATTCTTGAGTTGAGTTCTTAGATTCATCTTCTGGTTTATGTTATTTCCTTCATATAATCTGGTTATGGCATCAAACATTTCTTTTGGAGTCTTCTTTGAGGACACTTGAGGAATCAAGTGATCTTTGATAGAATATGCAATGATTCTTTTAGCCTTGATCGTGTCCTTTTGGTGCTTTGCTTTATCTACAGCATCGTCAGATTCTGGTACTTCTTCTTTGACGAATCTTGCTAGGTCATTCTCTTCAAGAATGAGTCCAATCCTATACTTCCAGGCACGGAAGTTTTCCACACCTTCTAGCTTGTCAACAAGCTTAGTGCTTCCAGACATCTTTTACCTGGAGCTAGGAAAATGACCAAAAAATGAAAATGCTCAAAATTGAATTCTGAACTTACCAGGAGGTGTGCTTCGCTGAGGCGAGTAGCCTGGTGTGGTTAGATTTCAAAAAATCCAATTTTTACCCCTTCAAACTTGATCAGCGGATTTTTGGACTTGTGCTTTTGGTTTTCTAGTACTTCTGGTACTCTGGTACTTCTGGTACTTCTGGTTTTCTGGTACTTTTGGTACTTTGTGAAAACTAGGGTTTCACTTTCCGAGAGATCTAGCCACTGAAAAGTTGCGTTGAGGATGCCAAAGTGATCCTTGAGGAAGGGCACACTTTTCTAGATGGTTTTGGGGCTGAAATTCTTCTTCAATAAAAAGCCCTAATTTGCATGTACGACAATAGTGATGTTTTTTCTCTTTCTCTTGTGAAAGATGCTCTCTTCAGCTTAACTCTGATACCATGTTAAGGTTTAAGCTATTATTAGGTTTCTTTTTAATTTACTAGATAACCATAGCATAGATAGGATCACTGAGAAATACACAATCACAAGAGACACATCATTTATCCTGGGAAACCCTCATGGGGGAGAAAACCCAGCAAAAACTTCCTTAATCTAGATAGTCAATACAATGCCAAGAGATAACTCAAACAAATACAGAAAGTCCTCTCCCAAGAATGTGCCTCTCTCTCTCTTCCTTCTTCTCCAACTGCAGCTTCGAACTTGTGCTCTAATGAACAAGTGAGTGTGTGTCCAAATGAGGTGCTAGCCTTTTTATTTATACAATCTGGCAGGAGTTGGAGTGAGGTGTCTTTTCACTGGCAGGGCTGACTTCTCAATCTGGGTGGTTATAACCACCTTTAATTAATCTGGGGGCCGACTTCTCATTCTGCCTATTACAATTAGGGTTTGACCAATCCGCAAAAAGGGATTTGGTCATTTACAATACCCGACATGATCAATCCACAAAAGGGGATTGATCTAATGAATAATACATCAATAATAAATAGAATACTCTTTGCAGTTACAATATTTCAACATATTGAACAATGAGATTTTACATAATGATCATCATATCAACAATATTCAAGTGTTACTAAACATTTGATAGCAATAGTAGTAATAGAACTCTAAACATTGTTATTCTAGTTACAACACTTACTTCGGCTATAGCAGCATAAAATATCAAACCTGATATGCAAACCTGGAGTCTAGCTACTGTTGTCCCATTTGATTTGTTCTATATTGTATGAGACATTGTCACTGCTGCCTCCAACTCTTGGGCTTCCTCTGAGTGCACTAGATCTAAGATCCCTTTGGATCTACTATCATTACTTGGATAAATGTCCTTTTTCCAAGTGTATGTCTCTTGCAAACACCCTCATATTATATACAAGTACACCATCCAACTTTATCTTATAATCTGAGATATTACATCAATAAGAAAAATTTGGAAATCTGAATCAGAAGGTTCAATGTCTAGGAAAATGTCAACAAGCCTAAAACCCTAAAAATTCAATTTTGACGGAAATTCAATATGAGAAGTGCAGTAGGTGCGCTAGAGTAGGGCGAGTTGATTAGTGATGGAGTTTGTCCCAATCGATTTTATAATAAGTGCTCAATGAGCTTGACAAAGAAAATTGTGCAGCGACAAATCTTAGTAATGTGGCAAATCTCACGATCTTCCTTCCAGCGATTAGACTATTATGAAGGAAACCTGCTCTAATACCATGTTAGATTTTTATTAGTTTCATTAACATTAGATTTACCATAGAATTTTTATCTTCTTTTAACATTTAATAATCATACACTGAAATATATAAGAAGCAGATAACAAGCACAAGAAGACACAAATATTTATCCTGGCAAAATCCCAAACTCGAGGGAAAAACCCAGTCAAGTTTTCTTAGAGGGAATCTTTCCAATATTCCAATACAACCATGAACAAGCTCTATTCACAAGAGCAAACCAACAATGAAGAAACCCTGATAGCAAATACTTATCTTCTTCTTTTCAAACCCTAGCTAGGGTAGACAACTGAACAACACCACAGAACTAGCGCAGGATAGGTGCATCACTAGAGCAAGATAGCACACCACATAACTGGAACAACTGACAACTGGTAACAACAACTGCAACTGCAACTGGCACGAAGCAACTGGGCAGCACCACACAACCTTAGTGCAACTCCTCCGGACGTAGCGCATAAGAGAAACCACCAAGAGTCACCAATAATATCCTTCCCCAAGTGTGGTACACTCTCCAAGAGAACCAGAATCCAAAAATAGTGAAATTGTTGCAACTACAGTTGCAACTTCCTAGTGCGCACTCCAAAAGGAGAACTATCGGACTGTACAAATGAACTGACCTAGACTTGTATTTATACTAATATGGGCGCCTGTCTGGGGCCGACTTCTTATTCTGGGTCTTCAAATTTACTTTATTATTTATGTGAGTCGTCTTCTCTTCTTGGAAATTATATTTCCACTTTATTATTATTTCCTATGGGCCGACTTCGCTTCTATGGTATTCTATTTCACTTTATTCTTTTTCGGGGTGTTCTTCAACTATTCAATGGTCTTCCTTTGACTTCCTGGAATCTTCTTCTCTGAGAAAAGTTGTTCAGGAGGGAATACCTCCTGTAGCTACCAAAACATCAACATGTATAGAGGGAGGTAATGGTGCACCATTTTGATGGAGGTGGAGGTTGTCTCAACTGCTTCAAGTTTCCAACTAGATTCTTCACCTAGTTGTTACTATTCACTTCAATTGGCATCTCTTCATTTTCTTGTTTAGTCTTTTCTATCTCGAAAGCTTGGTCATTATATTCTACCAAAATAGTTCTCTCTGGTTGCATCTCTTCCTCACAACTTTTAGTAGATATTGTTTGATTTTCCTTAGAAATTAAATCTAGTATCGGGGCTGCTCTCGTGAGATCCTCAATTCAAATGAGTAATTTGTTGTCTCCTTCTTCATGTATGACATTTATCTGATTTCCTTCTCTCTACAACATTTGGATCCATATTCTATTAGTTACTCTTCCTTCTTCGCCTAGTTGACTCCACTATGAAACAAGGCCAAGTTTTACATGCAATAAATGTCTGAGGCTTTCTCCAATACTAGGACTTGATTTTTATAGACCTGATGCTCTAAGTGTCATCAGACCTCACTTGTCGACTTCCATACTTTCAATGTTCTTTGATAGTCATAGGGCTCCAAAACTTGCCTCCACCAAATGTAAATCTTCATCCAACTCAAGAACCGTCAAGGATATTTTGACTTCCACATCCAATCAATCATTATCTGACTCAAATAGGTTCAACACTCTAGTGACTCATCAGTCTCAGGGACCTCCTCCTTTTCTAGTTCAACAAGGGTTCATGACATTGTGTATTTTCGACCTCCTTTTTTACCTTTTGTCCCATTCAATTTTTTGTAGATCGACCGTAGGTTTGTGATGATATATTCTTCTTGTAGTTCTCTTTTTCATTTATTCTTCTAATATGTATTGTCTTTGTTTCTCGGTTGATTTTTTCTTTCTTCCTTTCTTATGGCATGCTTACAATGTCTTCTAATCAAAATTTCCAATGCAAGTCAACTAGTGTTTTTTTTCTTCTTTGAGGCATCTCACGAGTGGCTACACCCCCATCATTGATCTCAAATCTACTCTTGGTCAATGAGGATAATTCTTGTAGTTGTCTTCATTTTCTTAGGAAATAATCCCACTCTTTTTGTTTCTTTTTCTAGTCAGAGTTGAGTTGTGTTCTTAGAGGAGGTCGTGCTTTGACGATGTGACTGATGCCTTTGTCGATGAGGAACTTATGTAGCAAGGACGGTACCATATAGAGGAAACTATCGTGTGTGTCATCGTAGAACCTTCTCTTTACATCGTCTAATGAGGTGTGTTCTTTGATTGATTGTTCTTCACAAAAATCTCCAGGAATGTTCTCAACCCAATCATAAAGGTTGGTTCAACCATCATTGATTAGCTTCGACGAAAATTCTTCATCTATTGTTCAGTTATTCATGTGCATCCTTGTCAATGAATTTATTTATCTCCTTGAGGATTGATTCCAAGAATTTTTCATGGGTTTTCATGAAATATTGTGCCCTTGCATGTGCAAGTGTTAGTTAATTCCTTCTAGCATAGTTTTTCAAGTCATTCTTAGACTTCCTTTGCCACCACTCATGGATCTCCTCAACCTTAGCATCTATGCATGCATGAAACTAATATACAGTCTTGAATCATGCACCATCAATGAAACCAATGTTGTAATCTAAGGGATTACATGGTGAAGAGTTATCGATAGTGTAGTCACATAGCCATAATATACAAGTAATATATAATCATACATACATAGAAGGAGGAAGAGAAGAAAAGTAGTGGTGGAACCAACAAAAAGTAGTCTTTATTATGTATGATCAATAACAACCTTGATTAATCATAGATTCATGCCTATTTATACATTTGCAACATTGGAAGGTAGTTGCAACTGCCATAACTACCTTGGTCGGTTGACCAAAATAACTACCTAGTTGACTGAGCTTCATAATCGATTGTCTCTTTACATTTGGTCGACTCGTAGGCTCAGTCCCAACACATATTTTATGAAAGAATAAAATAATATGTTATGTCATTAATAGAAAGTGAGTGTCAAGTTACAAGTAAATGAGTTCATGAGCATGTAAGGGACATAAATTCATAAGCAAGCATAGTAGTGAATGGGAAACATATAAATGATACTCGAACATGTGCCCCCTTCTTAGATAGTGATGGTTTATAAGTGAATTGAGTAGCAATCCATAGATGGAAGTGAGCAAAAAGTGGTAAAGAAAAACAACAAAAATAAAACTAAATGGGTGAGATCCCAAAAGGAAGTCATCATAACTTGATAAAAGGCGAAGAATGAGGCTCAAAATGTAATATCATACTAGAAGGTATCTCATTCATATAGGGAACAATCAGGATGGGTGTTGAAAGGAAAGTGGTTGTACACTGGGACAACCCTTCATGAGAAGGCTCAATCATTGGATAAGCAAAAATATAAGGGAAGAAGGGAAGGGTATAACAACATCATCCAATAGGGTAGAGCCTAAGGTGAATGGGGCTGACAAGATGGTTAAATGCAAGGTCACATAGGGAAATTTGAAACCTATTTTCTAGTTTATGAATAGACCTAAAAGATTCTAGTGATTTAAAGAGAATGATCTCAAAGAAAAATAAGATTCAATTCATGGTCTTGAACCCAAGTAACAATAACTTAATAAACATGTGATATTCCTAAAAGAAAGATTCATGGGTGGTTACTTCCACGGAGGTGAAATAAACTTTGATATTATTGAAAAGGCATAGGTTGTTGGAAAGTTCAACATATTTGGTCTTGGGAATAGGTGTCGGGGTATCTTATTCAAATGCATGTGATGTTGGTAGAGAGGTTGGGAACTTATAAAAATGGCCAAGGGTGATGAAGTTTGGATTCCATCGTGTGGTGATCTAGTCCAAGTAAGGTGGTCATAGCCTCCAATAATTATTCATAATAGGGAAGACTTGATCCTAAGAGGAACGTGGATGAAGTTTGTGACTTGTGACAATGGGGGAGCAGGTGAAGCATGGGCCACAATGGATGAAAGTAGATGATACATTGTCGGGCCTAAAGCTAAAGAAGGTGGCTCTTGGTGCATAATATTTTTCTCAAGGGGAATAAAGATTGTATGAATTGATGATGTGACCACATATTGGACATGTGGAGGGGAGAGGTGACCCGCCACATGAGAAATTGAGTTATTAAAGAGACTTAGGGTAGCATCCATTAGGGTAGGGATTAATTGAACACACCATTTGAAGGAAAGATCATTATATGGATTTTGATCAAAGTGGGGGATCATAGTATACTAGTTATTTAATGATGACAGTTCTTCCTTTATCGAGGAATTAGATGAGGTAAAAAACTATAGGTGACAGTAACTTCATGACATACATGTAATTTATCCTCAACAACACGTCATAATCCAATGGGACATCAACTAGGACAATTTTTCAATCTAACTCTATAGATACATTAGTCAATGCCCCTTGTGGTTGAAATTTCCTATCTCGAATTTTAATAAAATGAGTTTTGGGGAAACTATCTTCTTCTAGATGGCCAAGGTAATGATACATGAGCAAGATCTCTCATCCATGATGTAGCAATGAATATAAAATTCCAAATGGTGATGGGGATTATAAAATGTTTTACATTGGCCAAATCAAATGTGATGAACCTAGAGTCTAAAGGGTCTATAATTTCATATCCTTTTCCTTTGAAGGCATGTTTGCTTAACACATGTACTCTAAGTGAGGGGAGTCACAAGTACAAATGTGGGTTTGAATATTCAAATATCTGGTTATGTAAATGTGTTGGTAGGATCTATCGCCACCTTGGGGGGGAATATAAGACATTGAAACATGTGAATCTCTACTTGTCAAAGAAACAAAGTTCTGTTAGGGTAAAGAGTTTTACAATACTTGAGGTATTTTTCGGTTGGCATGATTAGGCAATTGGCCCCTCCATTGTTGGACCTCTTGGAGAGTATAAATACCACAAAGATGTTTAAGGTGGCACCCTTCACTAGGTTTTTTTCACCCTAATTATTAAGTCCCCAACATTATTATCATTAAATAGGTCATTCCCCCTTTCCATTGGATGTGATTATTTTGTTTTTTTCTTCTTCCATTGGTTTTGTTGTTGATTGTTATTTTGGCCTTTTGTGGGTTGTTGGGCCAAATTTTGACCAAGTTGACGAGGAGAAGGAAGTTGGACCAAGTAAATACTTTATTAAGGCAAGGATTTTGTGTACAAGGAAAAGTAACACGGGGATGACCAACTAGACCTTCACTAGTTGATTGGTACACTAAAGCATAGAATGAACCTAGTCTATTTTTCTCAAATGAAAAATCATCTCAACCACTTGATTTTAATTGAGATTAGAGTTTTAACGATGAAATAGAAAAGAACGTGTAAAAGTGCTAATAAGGTCTTCAAAGTGGTTTCATTTTTGAGTTGGAGGAGTAGGAGGAGGAGAAGGACTTCTAGCCACGATGGTCTCCCAAAAGTACCTGCACATAACAAACAAACATAAAAATTTATATTTCTATATAATAGTAAAGACCTAACTACTAAGATGATTGAGAAATGAGAAACCCCTTAACCTATAAATGTTTTAAGACCCTGACCATAGCCCTTTTTCATTATCATTGCATTAACTATTGTTATGTCAACTTGTTATTATTGATTTCTAGCCCTCTTTTTCTCCTATATATACATCAAGGAGACTCGTTTGATTGATCATCTTATCTTGTGCATTTGATACGTTGTAATAGGAAGTTGTCCCCTTGAAGGGGCTTCCTATTTATTCACTATTTTACTTGATTTAGGCATGGAATTATTGAATTGAATCTTTTTTATCATTTATTTGGCTATTTGGTCCAAACATTTGGTATTAGAGTGGTAGATCTTGGTTTGGCACCTTCAAATGAACCATGTTACACTTTCACACTAAATATTTTTGGATCATTGTCATTGCATGTAAATTTTATGATTGAAAGAGGACATAGCAAAGCACATTTGGTAAAAATTTGGAATCTACTTTGCTATAATTTCAGATTTACAAGCTATACAAATTAGAGTTTTTATCTAGTCCTCAAACTATGCTTAAACTGTGTGGTTTTTGTAAAACAATTGTATCTTAATATTATAAGGTTAAACAAGGTGCCACTAGTGGGCTTGGACAAAAGACAAACATGGTGTTTTAGATCCAAATTTCATGCCTATCAGAGAAATATTAGTGAGTGGAAGTCCCTACAAGTTCTCTCCCTTGAAATAGGGTAAAAACAATATGTTTTGGTAATTCAACCGTAACTTTCTCTTGGAAAGTCCAAATTTCATGGGATCAATGGGATCTTAAAGAGGACATATCAGAGTGCACCTTGTAAAATTGATCAACACAACATTATAATTGACCCAGTGGTAACATGTTTTAGGTTACCTAGCATAGAAGACCCCAAATCAAGGCTTGGCATGGGTTCCAAGGAGGCCTAGAATTTTATAATTTTTGTTCTCTATTTTGCATCAATTATATTTTTTAGGATAGAGACATGTACTAACATCTTTAAACACAAATATCTATCATTTAGCAAGTAAAATTTTGTCTAGGAAGAATACATGCAAAGAATACATGTGGTGTTACCATATAACAACTTTCTACACCTATATTGGTACTCAGAGAGTAGTACCATATTAGACAGAATTTGTTTATGGGTTTGATCTTCCATGTACCCTCACGTATATCCAAAGCTCCATAAGCATAGACATACCATATTTATATCTTCTTTCAACCATCTATATCTATAGTACACTAAGCAAAGAACTCATAGAGATCACTCTCACATACCTGGGAATTGGGTAGTACAATTAAGGGTATGATCCATCCTACTTGGTCAATGTTGTGAAATATCAACCTAGTACTACTATTGGAAACCCAATGGTATATCAGAGAGTTATACTACCTCAAACACCCTCACAAATAAGACCCTATAAAACCCTAGTCCATCATGTCTAGACGTAGTAAGCCAAATGCAACTCCTACAAAGGCTTTAGAAGGCTCATCCTTTATACAATAAGAGAATGAAGAGGTTGAATTTAAGGTTACCAGGTTGGAAGAGAAAACAACAAGCATGGAAACTACAATGGAAAACAAGGTTGAGATACTAAATGTGAAGTAAAATGGAATTCCAAAATTTCAAAGATGATCTCAAAGAGATGGAAAGCAAAGATGATCTCATAGAGATGGCATGCAAAGATTATCTCAAAGAGATGGCAAGCAAAGATGATCTCAAAGACATGAAGGAGTACCTTGTGAAGGAGATAACAAGCCTCTTACCCTAAATTTTCCTCCTTGAGAAGAGGATAAGGAGAATATGAGCATCAAGTCCCAATCACACATGGATAACATTTTAACACATCCAGACTATGTCCTAGACACCTAATCATTTATAACTCTAATATCCACACCATCGTAGTTTCAACTTAGGACCAAGGAACTACTTCATTCCCAAGATCAATATGGGGAATTTTGATGGTAATGATCCGATAACATGGATTATTCCAAATGGATCAATTCTTTGATCTACACCAAACACCAACTCTACAAAAAATAACTATTAAATCCTTATATTTAGAATACGATCAACTTGTGTGGTATTGATGGTTTTATGACCACAAAAGGACTCTATTGTCTTGGTCTATTTTTACGAATGAATTGCTAGCACATTATGGGGATGGTATGAGCAATGTCATCTTTATCAAATTGATAAAGCTTCGACAAAGAGATCAACTTACAGAGAAAATTCAATAATTTCAAAAGTTCGGTCTTGGAGTGAAGAACATTCCAAAGGATAATTCGTTTTGTCTCTTTATGGGCACTTTAAAGTAAAGCATTCAACATGAGGTGTGCCTCTTGAATCCTAAATCCTTGGATAAGAATTTCAATGTGGAAAATAGAGTTGAAAGTAAAAATATGGCCACAAAAATGGTTGCCACCAATGCCCATAGAGAGTGCAATGTTCACACTCCTGACCTTACTCAACTTACAAGGTTGACACCTCATCAATTGGAATAAAAAGGAGAAAAGTGACTATGTTTCAATTGTTGCAACAAGTACAATAAGGGCCATAAAAGTAGCAAGAATAAATGATTCTACATTGACTGTGAAGAGGAAGAAGAATAAGATCTAGAACCTTCTCAATATTTGGAACCATAAGAGACTAATCCAACCATATATTGTAATGCTTTGGATAGAATTAGCACTAGCACTACTCAAACTCTCAATATTATCAAGAAAAAAAGTAACAAAGTTGATTGATCACGATAGTGCCCATAATTTCGTTAACCACAAATTAGCCAAACTTCTTAGTTGCTTTAAATATCCATCACCAAGTTTCAAGTAACGACCGTAGATGGAGGTAGCATACATTGTTCAGAGAAGTGGCATAGTATTAATCTCACTATGGGGGACTGTTTATTGGACAACCAATGATCAAAATCCAAATGGTTGGTGTGGATGTGGTGTTAATTATCCAATGGTTAAAACCATTAGCTATAGTTGTTATGAATTTACAGGAACTATTACGATATTTGTCCCAGAAGAAAAGGAAATTGAACTCATAGGCATGCAAGGGAAACCATCTAAATTTATAATTTCCAATAGCATGAAAAAACTATTAAAAAAGGTACATCCATGAGTAATTGCACAATCGTGCTTACAAGATTTTCAAACATCTAATCCTTCTATGCCTTTGGATCACCAAAGAATTATTGCACTGAGAGTAGCTAGGTGCTCTACAACCCAATATGGGGGAGATGTTGAGGCGTTATGTTATGTTAGATAACACTACATTTAAAAAAAAAAAAATCCGCTCAATGAAAAAAATAACATTTAATAATAAAAATAGTCGACTTAATTAAAAAAAAAATTAGAGGCATCGTGTAAGACTTTACATCGAATGAAATAATAATAATAAAATTACACCTTGAGAAATTGGATCCCTCTCAGTGCTTGCTAGATCCAGGTTTAAGATGGATGTACGTGGGTCAATAGTCATTCCAAGGTTTTGATCGAGATGCCAAAAGATCTTCGTCCAACTCGAGAGCATGGTCATGCTACTCAACTCATCCTAGGGAGCCCTTCTCCTAACATCCAACATTACAAATATCTCTATTCCTAAAACAATGAGATTGAGCATATGATTGAAGAAATTCTAGAAGTCATCCTCATTTGACCTACCCAAAGTGCTTTCTCTTCTCCAATGGTGAGGGTTTACAAAAGGGAATAACATATATGTCCAAATTATAGAGATCTCAACAAGATCACCATTAAAGATAAGTTTCCTATTCCAGAAATTGATGAACCGAGTTAAATGAATTGTAGGGAGTAATTTTATTTACTAAGTTGGATCTTCGTTAAAGATATCATCATACTAGAACAAGGGAAGAAGACATCCCCAAAACAACCTTTAGGACACATGAAGGTCATTATGAGTTCTTGGTAATGCCTTTTGGGATTACTATTGCACCCTTTGCATTTCAAAGCTCGATGAATTCTATTTTGAAGCCCTTCCTAAAAAAATCTATGTTGGTATCTTTTGATGATATACTATTTATAGCAAATCATGGAAAGAGCATGTACAACATGTTGACATGGTCATAAAATTGTTGGAGGAGAAAAGAAACTATATGTGAAGCCTCTCAAGTTTTCCTTTAAGGTTTAGGATGTGGAATATTTAGGATATTGTATCCCAAGAGGGTGTCAAGGAGGACTCTCACAAAATTAGAGCTATGGTGGAATGACCAATTCCCAAAACCTTGAAGAATCTTAGGGGATTCTTACGATTAGAATATTACCATAATTTTATCAAGAACTTTGGTCAAATAGTAGCTCCTTTATATCATTGTTGAAAAATGATGTCTTTTCTTGGACTAATCATAAGAAAAGAAGCAACCCAAGATTTTGAAAAACTTAAGGACGACTCTTGTCTTGGCCATGCTTGACTTCATAAAAACCTTTATTGTGGAGTGGGATGTACTTGGGCATGGAATTGGTCCAGTTTAATGGAAGAAGAAAGGCCCCTTGCCTTTGAAAGTCACCGACTTAAAAGAAGGAACTTACTCAAAGCCATTTGTGAGATGGAAATGTTGGCCATACTACATGTAATTTAGCAATGGTGCCCGTACCTAATAAGAAGATACTTTAATGTAAAAAAATAGATCATGATAGTTTGAACAACTTTGAAGAACTTCTTGGAACAATGACATTTTTCAAAAGAGAAAAACAAATGGGTCATGCAAATGTGAGTTTACGACTTTGAAATTATCTTCAAAAATGAGAAAGAGAACGTGATGGTGGACGCACTTTCAATGAGAGAAGAGGACATTGAAGCCTTACTTTGTGTTATTTACATTCTACATGTTCATTGGGTGAAAGAAGCAAGGGTAGAATGGTAGTAGGACCATAATACATGACAACTCATTCAACAACTACAACAGGACCCTACTGCATTAGATAATTTTTTGTGGAAGAGTAGTTCACTCTAGTATAGAGATTGCCTAAATTTATTTAAGAAATCTCAACTTAAATAGAAAGTCCTTTTTGAACCATAGACTTCTCTTATAAATAGACACTCAAGATTTATGAAAATTTATCACATGATTAAGAAGGATTTTTCTTAGAAATTAAAGCTCTTAAAACTAATGTTCAAAAATTTGTAGAAAGTGTTTGGTTTACCAACATAGCACATGAAAATTTGTTCTTGTTAAATTGTGTTAGAAAAGAAGAATTAAGAATTAAATCAACATTTTGAATCCATTGTATGCCCAACAATGGTACAAAAGAGATGGGATTAGTAAAAAAGCATGAGAAAATAATGCAAAATTCACCATGACGATATTCACATAACCAATGAATACAACACCCACCCTAAGGAAAGAAAAGAAAGGTCGACTCCACTTACTAGAATGTCAATTATAAGAGAAATACAAACCAAAGGAATTAAAGTTTGACACAAAATTTATTTAATGTAAATAAACTAAAAGCTATCGAGCAAATATAGCTTTAAATCCATGTGTTTCCTCTTAAGAGGTCACAAGTTCAAATCCAGAGGGGGGTAGGGTATGTATACCTCCGTAGACTTTACCAGTCAAATCGTTGGGCGGAGGGGGTCCCTTGTCCCATAAACAAGGGGGTCTCATACACCAATTAGGTGTTTGGCTTGGTCATGACCTTAAAAATGGATTATTATTATTATAAAAGAAGAGAGAAGTAAAACAACAAATAAGAGAACAAATTACTAAGAAGAGATAAACTAACATAAAAGGATGATAAAAAATAACAAAGGTAAAAAATAAAAGGTGTAGATGATTAAAAAAGGTTAAATAACGGAAAATAATAAACTAATAAACCATTAAAAGAGGTTGATTGGTTCCTTTTTAGAGATTATATAGGATTAGAATGTTTTTCATGTAAATAAAGTTGTCAAAAACATTATACTTAATGTTTTTAGTGTTTGTGGATTTAGCTTTTATTCTCGTGTTAAAAGATAAAGTTAAGCTTTAAGCTTTATTTGACAAAAGCAGCATGGTAAACTTAACATGTTTGACCATCAAGGATGAGAGGGTAAGTTAAGTTATAGTACAAAACACTTTATTTAAGGCTTGAATTTAGGTTAAATAGAATTAACACATGCCAAATATACTCAAGAGGTCAAATTAGGTTGTGGAGTGGTCAAATTTAGTATATGGAATCGAGATTTGGTAAGAATGAACCTAAACATAGTCAGTCAAATTAGGGTTTTGGAAAGTAATTTTAGGTTTTTGGCATAAGGTAGTTTTACAATTCCATGCAAATGGAAACCTTCCAACAAGTTGCCATGTGTCACACTGGGAGAACCATTTCTCTACTTAATATTACTCTTGACTCGTCGCTCTTTCATCCACCAAAACCTTGAACCACCCCATCACTACCTGCTTGGAACCATGGCATTCAACCTATACCTGTTAGAAATAAAAACTACTAATTATAGACATGCCCAAAAAAGTAGTGTTCCTTTGAAAAAGTAAAAAGCAAGAAACATCGATCATGGAAAGATGGAGCATCAATCTATCTTCTAAAAAAGAAAAAAGACAAATCATCTTGCATGCATGTGAAAGCGATCTCATTGGACTCGCTTTTTTACAAGGATCAATAATATGTAATCATCTTTGACACGCGAGCCCCCAAATCTCTCAACGTTAGAAAACAAAACTTTTAAAAATAACAATTACCTAGAATCCGATGAAATTGACAAGGGGATGACATCCCCTTGTGGGGTATTGAGAACCACTAAATCTCTATACTTTTAAGCTTTGAAAATTGATCCATGAAAACTCAACCTGTAACAAAGTGCATGTCCACTAGGGAATGGAGTCAACTGCATGGTTCCTAGGTTGCTCAACCGGAATGAGGTAACAACCATGCCTACCCATCTGCAACCCATCCAAAAAGTACGCTCCTCCCATTGGAAAATGAGTTGAATTCAACAACTAGGAGAAATCCACCTAATCAACTGCCAATGATGACAACACCTACCAAACACAAAGAAACCCACCAATAAGGCTTTTTACCGCTTGATTTGTCACACTAGATAAGCAATATCAACACTCGAGACAAATCAAGGGCAACTTAGAAGGGGAACCACTTTCACCTACGCTCCCACTTCCCCACTCTTCTCAAATGAATACAAGTCACCTGAAAGGGGGTTTCCTTATAGTTGAAACTCTCGTACTAACAACCAACAAATGATGTCCAAGTCTGTTTTACCAAGGGCTGGAAGTTGGTTAATAGTTAAATTCCCAAGGATTACTTTATGTGTTAGCATTTGGGTCCTTGTTAAAACACATGTTCATGAAGAGGTTACTCTCTAAATCAAATGCCAAACTTTAAACTCCTTCTAGATCTATAAATTAAAATGCAAGGTTAGCACTTATTCACAAAAAATTTAGATGATAAGCAGAGTTTTATGGTATGGTATTACAATCATTAATATCTTTGATTTAATTGGTAGTAAAAGAGGTTGTTATGTATATGTATGTAAACCCATGCAAGCATATCTTTAATGGTCATTCCAAAGGGGCCATGACACTCAAATGTGAAGGTTCTAGGTTGCTATTGATATGAAATACTACCCAAAATATAAGATACCCTCAATAATTTAAAGGAAATACCATTCAGAAAAATACTTTGTTCTAGATGCGAGTGAATACAAGTCTTTTCTGCCCAACATAAACACACATTCCAAGCATGTATAGGCCAATAGATATGCATTGTAATTGTCCACTAAACTTTAGCATGGATAAAAAAACATAAGAGGATAAGAAATCAAAGAAGATAACGTCTGCGAATAGACTCATAAATCTTCCTTTTTAAATCTGGTCACACTGCTAGATATCACCATTTGTTCATGTGCTCTTCTATAATATGACAATGATTGCTAGAGCACTCTACTGGTGTCCAATATCAGCAACCAAATTTGTTCCTCAGAACATAACTTACCATTATTGAAGTTGACAACTATTACTCGGGGATGAAGATATTTTCAAACAAGTGTTTAGTCAAACAGTTCTCGCAACCTAAAACAAAACTCAAATTCTTGGGATTGTAAACCCAAATCTTAGAGTGTATGTCTTATGTTGATGTACCTTGGTTTCCAGGCATTAAATTAACACTTTCCAACTTACAACTATAAGTCCAAGACCAAAATGAAAGAAAATAAATTGATGGTTATTATGGTCGTGTGAAGAAAAAAAATCATATATGCATTTTATCAAACAATTTGCTTCCAATCTTAAATATATCTAGATATGGACACAATGTATGGTGTTCTTAGTGTTAATGTGTAAACAATGTTCATGAAAGTACTTCCAACCGAGGAACATGCAATTCTAATCTACCTTTGCTGCAAAATATGAATACATTATCATTCAAATAGAATTACGACAACAAAGAACCAATTCACCCCTTAGAAAAACATGGTTGTAGATATGAGGCGAAATCTCCTAACACAAATATTCTACAACTATGGCCATGAGTTATCAAATAAGTGTGAGGGTTGAGAATGCCAATGCTTTCAAATTTGCAGCATAAATAGGACGTTGACTAAGGTATGGATAACATGTTTCTACTAAGTTTCGCAACCAGGGCAAGCTTCAAATTTCTTATCTAAGAAAAAGAGTTAAATAGGTGAAAATTTTGGTGGCTGAAGGAACAAGTACCAGTGCCTTCTATATTAGGCGAATGGGGTCAGGTGAGTTGAGAAGAGGGAGGTTGCTCTATTGAGAAAAGGGGGTTACACCAGTTGAAAGGTACATGTCAGGTAGACTCTTATCCTTGATTTCCTAGTGAACACAGATATCTTCACCAAAATGCTTTACAAAAACAGAGAAATGCAAGTTATGAAACAAAATTTTACCATGAAATGAATCTATATCATATTTCAACATAGATAGACATAAATACAACCGAGAAAACACTTCAAACGGTAAATATCGGATATATTAGATCAATGTTACCTAGTTTCTCAAGGCTCCATAACCATTCGATGAAGATACCACAAGGTGAAGAAGCTTATGCAACAACAAAGACCTCGACTGTTAGTGAGGGCACACCACTTGACCAAAATAAGAGTTTGTCTTAGAAAATCATATGAAGAACTCTAATACTTAGTCTTTCAACGAGAATTACATGGAGAATGGGAGTTGTATAAATATCAAAAACCCCAATATCTAGCTCCAACAACTAGATTTTTTCCAACAGCTAGATCAAATGAGTAGGGGGGCTTCCAGCTTCTAGAGAGGTCTTGATCTCTCTTATAGAAGTTGAGCCTACACATAAACACCCCTTTACAATGTTTTTCATAAAATATAAATGAAATAGAGGATGAGGGATGTGCTCCCCTTCTTAACCTCTAAGGGTTAGATTACATCATTTTTTATTAATTTTTTGTGGGACCCAAAGAAGTGTACCCCCCTTTTGCTAGAGAGCAAAAAATCACATGAAGCAATGCCCATGTGGGCCCCAAGGTGGTGCACCCCCTTTTTCTATCCATAGTCAACACTTAGTGTCATCTCCCTAGTGAAATCTTAATGAAATTAGCTAGGGCACCCAAGCTAAAATGGTAAATTAGTTGTTTTTTTTTAATAATTGACCTCAAAACCTTAGTCATGACTTAGGAAATTAGTTAATTAATCACCTTTGATCCACAATACTTGTTTTCTTCATCAAATAGTATGCAACCACATGTGATATGTCTCCAAAATGAATATAAGGCATGTTCAAACTCCTGGAGATTGAAATATGACCAAGAGACTCAAGAGGGTGAGAAAGGGGTGGCATGGTATACCCTCCTAACCATGTACACGCTAAGGAAGCCATTATGTGATGGAAAAATGTTGTTTGATCTCTAATGATGACAATGGTGTGGTGAATGATGAATATTCTCTAGAATAGCCTTGTGTACACTGCTTTGAAGCTACTACAAGACAACAGTACTTTGTTGCATGGGCCCCATGCAATGTGCGTGGTAACAAGACTTATGGGCTCTAAGGTATGAGCACAACCCATCGATGTGAAAAATGAGATAAAGTTGAACACTAATGAAGCTCATATGGTCAGGACCCAATGATGCTCAATCTTGTCAAATGCAAGATGGTCATCGATGAGGCTAACAACCATCAAGGCACTATGGCTTCTAAATCAAACCTCAGATGATGTTATGGAGTCGATGAGGGGTGATTTGTTGGGATAAAGGCAATGATGAAAACCCTTCCCCTCAATGCAAAGAAACAATCATGTAGTACAAATATACAGTGCCATGTCCCTAGGATTGGATGAGGCAATGACCAATAAGGTTTGACTCAATGGTAGGACATGAAAAGACAAGACAATAATATGACTTGAGACTCCTCCTATTGTCTCTTCGACACTACCCACCCCTAGTAGACTCATAATTCAACTTGGATGATGCAATGTAAGGAATGATGGCCTCATCTAGGCTTGACCTAAACCAATCTCTAAAGAACTAAGCAATTGTTATGTGACATTAGATTTAGCAATTTTGACTCAAGGCAAGAATATTGGCTGAAAATGCAAGAAACTGATTCGGATTTAGGAGCGGAACGAACTAATTAAAAGACTTAATATGATAAACACAAAGATATGAAGAACAACACATATATCCAGTGAAAAATATCTTCTATTGAATAAATTGAATATGTTGAAACTGTAAAACTGCAGAACTGAAACACTTGCTCGAATGGCGGTAGCTATCTCTGAGAAGAGATGTGGCTGCTATGCGCATCCGTCTGAGAAGAATGATTACACTGAGGCTCTAGAGGCCTTTTTAACATTACTCATGAATGCCAAAACCCTAGACATCCAAAAACCTAACCCTAGGAGATGAAACACAAAAAGTTACGTGGGCCCCTATGGGTAAGTTGGTACCTCAACTTCTCGGGGTCGTAAATTTTGCATATGACCTTCGTTTTAGGCGCGTGATAGCCCATTGGAAAGGTCTTTTAGAGAACTACACATTACACCGTCAAACTCTGACTTTGTCTATAGTTTGACTGTGGAAAGCAAAAAAAACATTGTTTAGGGCTCCAAAACGACCCTGGAAGTACAATAAGATGTGCTGACATGAAAACATACAAAATAATCCAGTTGGATTAAGTGAGAGGCCACTAGTATCCACCTAGAAGATGTGTAGGGCTTCAGACAGCCCCATAAGTGTAGAACCCACAATTACAAAGAAGTACACAATAACGTGTTGAACTAAAAATTGACAAGAGGAGCCAATTGGAATAGGTGGGTGGCCACCAATATCCACCTAAATCAATCCTACTTCCTTAGGAAACAATGGTCTCCATTGCGTTGAGTTCCCCCATCAGGTGAGGAAACTTCTGTTGAATTTGGCCACGGGTGAGCCACTTACCTTGGTGTAGGAGCTGGCCTTCCTTGACAACCCGATAAAGTTGGATCCTCTGCTAGCGAGTGCCCTTGACCTGTGTGTCCACTATCTGATCAGTGGATGCTTGTTCAATGCAGTCAGGGTTGAGCTCTGTTGGTGTCAGTTGTTTTGCGATCTCCGAGGTGTCCAATAATGGTGGAAAATATGGTGAAGGAGGTCCATATTGAACATTGGGTGCAAGCCAAGGAAGGGTGGAGTGTTGAACTCAAAAGCATTCTTACCCACAACCTTGGTGGTGGTGTAAGGCCCATAGCGAAGTGGGCAGAGATTTCGATGGGGCCATGTAAGACGCTCCTTCTGCAATTGTAACCAGACCTTGTCTCCAACCTGAAACTGGTGCGGTACCCTATGTTGATCATGGAGTTGCTTGTACTTAGCATTGAATTTCTGCAAAATATCATGGACATGTTGACGGATGTGGTGAATCTGCTCAATGAATTTTGTGGCTTTGTCGGTCTCAAACTAAACATGGGAAGAGTTTGTTGATGTGGTTGTCAAAGGTAGTGCAACATCAATGGGACCCAAGGGTTGGAATCCCAGTCCCACCTGAAATGGGATATGACCGGTGGAACTATGGAGAGCCATGTTGTAACTGTGTTGAACATAGGGGAGACTCTCATCCCATGTACGCAGATGCTTAGAGTTGTACATGCGCATGATGTGCACAATCATCCAATTGACAACCTCTGTTTGGCCATCTGTTTGGGGGTGGAAAGCAATAGATTTAGTGAGCTTGGTGTCCAACAGTGACCAGAGACTCGACCAAAATGTGTTGAGGAACCTGTTGTCCCGGTCGGAGATGATGGCTTGTGGTATCCCAAAATGGACCCATACTCGTTCGAAGAAGATCTTGGCAGTATCTGTCACCGTGATGTTCTTCTTGCAGGCTGTGAGGATGGCCATCTTCTAAAACCGATCAACGACCACAAATACACAATCATTGCCTTGCTTGGTGTATAGAAGGCCAAACATGTAATCCATCGAGATGGATTCCCAAGGCTTCTCGGGGGTAGGAAGAGGAGTGTATAAGCCTTGCTTCTTGATGGTTGGCTTGGCAATGGCATAGGCAGTGCAAGATCTGATATAATTGTTGACGTCCTCTCGAAGTTTTGGCCAATAAAAATGTTTCTGGAGAACGACCACAGTTTTATACACGCCAAAACGTCCTGCCACCCGACTGTAGTGGGCTTCCCAAATCAGCTTTGCACACTCACTTGTAGGAACACAGAGATGGCCCAGATGGCATAACAACCCGTACCGAATGTGAAAATCGGTGACAGTGGCGCATGTACCCAAGAGCTGATAGGTGGTGGCGAAGTCTGGATCTCGCTGATAAAGTTGGGGTCACTCAGATGCCTCATGTCCACAGGAATGGAGCACAGTTGTGAGTGCAACCACGGGAGGTCGACTGAGGTAGTCAGTGACATGATTTGTGCTCAATGTCTTATACTTGATGTTGAGATGGAACTATTGCAGGTAGGTGGACCACTTCTAATGACGGTCGTTCTGCAACTTCCTCTGTGTCTGTATGAACTGCAGAGGCTTGTGATAAGTGTGGATGATCGTCTTCTTTCCCAGAATGTAATGTTTCCATTGACGATAGGGTTGTACAATGGAATACATTTCCTTGTCATAGGTGGGGTATTTTCGGTCAGTGTTTGAGAGTGTCTCACTATGGTATGCCACTGGATGACTGTGTTGAGTGAGAACTTTGCCTATAGCATAGTCAGATGCATTAGTCTCAATCTCAAACGATTCTTGCAGATCAAGAAAGGAGAGTACTGGAGCTTAGCACAAGCGATGCTTTAGATCATCAAATGCTCGTTGTTGTCCCTTCCTCCACACAGAATTTTCCTTGCCACCACCCTTGGTCACGTGGTTGAGGGCCCATGCAATATGGGAGAATCCCAACATGAACCGTTGATAGAAATTGGTCAGTCCCAAGAAGCTTCGAAGCTCGGTTAGTGTGGTTGGGGCTGGCCAGTCACGGATGACTTGGATTTTAGCGGGATCGACATGTACCCCATGCTCATCAACAATGTAGCCCAAGTATTGGACCATATTCATGCCAAAGGAACATTTTTCTAAGTTGGCATATAGCTTGTTGTGCCGCATAGTGCTCAAAACCTGTTGAATATGCCGCATGCGCTCCTCCCAAGTTCTGATGAAGATGAAGATGTCATCCAAATATACCACCACAAATATTTGGTGAAGGGTCTCAATACATCATCCATCAACCTCATGAAAGTGGTTGGTGCATTTGTTAGGCCAAAGGGCATGACCAACCATTCGAAGAGACCTTCTTTATATTTGAAAGATGTCTTCCAAACATCAGTTGGTTCGATGGGAACCTGGTGGTAGCCAAACTTTAGGTCAATCTTGCTGAAGAACTTTGCCCCCTTGAGTTGGTCAAGAAGGTCATCAATCCTAGGAATTGGGTATTGGTTTCTGACTATGATTTTGTTTAATGCTCTGTAATCAATGCATAGTCGCCTGGTCTCGTCCTTCTTATGCACCAATACAATGGGCTTCTACAAGGGGAGGAGTTGGGTCTGATGTGCCCCTTTTGAAGAAGCTCTTGGATCTGACGCTTGATTTCGTCATTTTCCATCAGCGAGCGATCATAGATCGGTCAATTAGGTAGAGGTGCACCGGGGGTTAGATCAATTGGATGCTTGACTTGGTAGTGCGTCGATACCACAATGGGTGAGGAGAATATATCTTTGTACTCTTCCACGATCCCATACACTTGCTTCTGTTGCAAGAGAGGCTCTGTGTAGAGGCCACAGATGTGTCAACAACCTTCTTCTTACTGTGAGCACGGATCACAAAGAAGACGAACTTCTCGGTTTGTGAAATGACCTTACTGCATTGCTTAACAGAGATTAAAGATATAGCAGTAGGCGACGCTACCTCTTGTATCATGTACAATTGTCTACCCAAAGTAATAATAACATTGCAGAGTCTAGACTCATTCATAGTATGACGCTTCCATAAATATGGTTGTCCTAAAAGAACATCACAAACTTCAAGGGGAGCAATATCACACAATACCTCATCTTTGAAGGGCTTGATGTGGTAGGCCAGATGACACTATTGGATGACACAAAGATCTCTTCCTTGGCGAAGCCAGCCGATGGTGTAGGGTTGTGGGTGAGGTGTCGTCTGCAGGTCCAACCGCTTGATGACTTCTGCTGAGATTAGGTTCTTCTGACTGCCACTATCGACAATGAAATGAAGCAAAACCACCTTTACCCACATTTGTGAGTGAAAGAGGCGTTCCCCTTCCTCTGGTTCTTCTAGTTCGCTTGGCTGGACTTTGGTGGTAGCGACAATGGCACTGGGTTCAACATCAATAATCTACTTCCCTCCTTCTGGATTTGATTTGGAATTAGAATCAACCTCTGACTTGGAAGCCTTCAGCTTGGTCACGAGTGACTGCTTGGAGCGACATTCTTCAGTGTTGTGCCAAGGGATTTTATGGTATTCACACCATTTTCCCGTGTCCTTCTTCGTCTTCTCGTTGCCCTTCTTATGTTGCGGCTTGGACTGGTTGTCTTGAGAGTAGCCATCTTTGCTTTGTTCCTTGTTGTGTGGGTTGGGGCCACCTTTTCCCTGCTTCAGCTGTGAGGAGTTTGCAGATCCAAACTCTCGCCTCTTCTGCTTAAATTTATGCTCGATCTTGACAACATATCTATAAGTTGTACTCAATGAGACAATGTCTAGAAACTCCATTTTTGTTTGAATGTATCTATGCAAACAACCGCAGTATTTGAGCACCACATGTTACTCAGAGTCTTTGGTACCCAACTTGGTGCGCATGGTATGGAAAATATTGGTGAAATCTGGTATTGCCTGGTCCCTTTCTTGATGCAGGGTGGTCCATCTGGTGTATTGGTCCTCGTAGCTTCCAACAGGGTAGTACTATTCTTTAATGGCATCCCGGAAGGAATCCCATGTAGGGGAAACCACAAATATTGCAGATTCTTCAATGGCCCTTTGCTCAAAGTAAGTGTCCCACCAGTCCTTAACATGGGGGACGACCTTGAGGAGTGCAAAAGTAATATTTTCCCTATCGAAAAAATTCTGGACGAAAAAATACCCTTCGAGCAAATTCATCAATTTATCTACAACATCTGCATCTATCAGTCCTTCAAATAATGGAGTATAAAAATTTACTTGTACCTTGAAGGGGATTGCATGGTTGCTTGATGAAGATGCTTCTCCTGTGGGCAACCACCGAAGGATCTGTGCAAAGTCATCCATCATTTTGTTCCTTTGTCGCACAAGGGCTTCCTTGAGCAATATTTTAAAAGGATCTCCTGCTCCATCATCTTTCTTTTCGTCTCCCATGGGTTGTTGTCGAGCTCGGCGCGACCGATCTTGCAATGACTCGATTGGTTTGAGTCCCATCTTCTTGTACCCAGATCTTATCGTGGACATGCACAAAGAAAAATAAACGAAGAGCATACCGCTCTAATACCACTGATCTAGATTTAGGAGTGGAACAAACTGATTAACAGATTGAATATGATAAACATAGAGATATGAAGAACAACATAGATATCCAGTGAACAATATCTTCTATTGAATAAATGAAATAGGCTGAAACTGTAAAACTGCAAAATTGAAACACTTGCTTGAATGGTGGTAGCTATCTTTAAGAAGAGATGTGGTTGCTACACGCATCTGTTTGAGCAGAATGACTACAATGCGGCTCTAGAGGCCTTTTTAACATTACTCATGAATTCCAAAACCCTATACATAAAAAAACCTAACCCTAGGAGATGAAACGCCAAAAGTTATGTGGGCCTCTATGGGTAAGTTGGTACCTCAACTTCCCGAGGTCATAACTTTTGCATATGACCTCCGTTTTAGGCGCGTGATAGCCCGTTGGAAAGGTATTTTAGAAAGATACGCATTACACTGTCAAAATTTGACTTTGCCTACAGTTTGATTGTGGTGAGACAAAAAAACATTGTTTAGGGCTCCAAAACAGCCCTAGAAGTACAACAAGATGTGCTGACATGAAAACATACAAAATAAGCTAGTTGAATTAGGTGAGAGGCCATTGGTATCCACCTGGAAGATGTGTAGGGATTCATACAACCCCAGAAGTGTAGAACCCACAATTACAAAGAAGTACAGAAGAATGTGTTGAACTAAAAACTGACAAGAGGAGCCAGTTGGAATAGGTGGGTGGCCACCAATATCCACCTGGATTAGAAATAGGGAAAATAAAGGACTTAAATTGGTAATGCATATGAAAGACAATTTGTTATGCTTTATGATGAACGGAGCAAGGTTGAGACTAAAATCAAGAAAGAAAACAATTTGAAAATTGAACAGTGGGTTGGAATTGAAAAATCAATGAAAGAACATGGGAAAAAATTGACTCTAACTACCCTACAAAACCACAAAAAGTCATTTTTTCTTTATTTTTTTGTATGAACTCAAAAAAATCTTATTAAGGAAGTTTGTCAATTTTTCCAAAATCAATCAACAAACTCAAATGATCAATACAACCATGCAAAAAAATGATTGATTATATGGGAAAAGTTCCACATAGTCAACCCTCCAGTGCAACCAATCATGAAATCTCTTAAGATAAAAAAACATACTCATGTGCTTTCTAGTCAAGCAACCAAGTACGTTTGTTGACTCAGACTCAAAACATGATCATTAATCAGTGATAAAGAAGAAAGTAGAAGAGCTAAAACCTTTCATATATGCCTCCTAAAGCACCTCCATCATCCTCAACTCAACCAGATCATGACTAAGCCTAATATCCAAGCAATGATCAACCATACGATCTTCCTTAAGAACAAAATATGAATGAGGGATCATTGGCAAAGTGTTAGGAAGGTCATCTTCTAGTTGAACTAAAAGTTTCTCCCCTTGTTGCAATGGTATCTCATTGAACTGCTCTTGGATCACCTTTGGGATACATAAGGGAAAACTCTCCTGCAAACTCAATTCTTCATCGTTGATTTGTTTCTCTTCTTTTTTAAATTTTATCATCATCACTGGAAGGAATTGATGAACCCACTTGTAAATCCAGCGCTTTATATTCATCTTCATGGAACTTTGCATATGACTCAAGTGGTGCGATTACTAGTTCATGAACATCCAAGCATGAACCATCTTCATCCTCTTCATCACTTAAAACTTCATCACATGCAAGGTTTTTCTATTTTGTTCCTTTTTAGCAGCAAGGAATTTCTCCACTCTTGGAGCAGTAAAGAAATCTTGCCCTAAACTTGTCAGGTTCTCACTCCAAAAGAGGGAATGAAACTTTGAATCAAAAGCAAAGACATAATCCACTAAGATGTTTCTCGATTGGAATGAGGGATGGATCTTATGCAATGCCTTGACAAATTTTCCATGAAACTCAGGAATAGTTTCATATTCTCCCTTCTCAATGTGAGATAACTCCACCATTAGGGATATAGTATCTTGCAACCATTGTATCGATTAATCATCCATGATCAATCATTATCCTTCCACAATGGAGTCACCAAGGAAGACTCAAGTAGTGATCTACCCTCATGCTCCATAATAGATGTTCAGGTTCATTAAGGCCCATAATTGTGCCTTGTGCAGAGCCAAATCATGGATATCTTCTTAGGTAGTCCAACATGATAACCCTATAATAGTGGAGTCGCTAGGTGAGATAGAAAAATGCAAAACACATAAAACAAATCTCACTGACGTCGTTAAAGATATCTGAGGATTTTAGTTAAGGTCCTTGGGCCCTTGTGTTAAGTCCCTAATAAGCATTCATTATTAGTTTATTTTTCATATTAGTAGGTTGGCTAGAACCTCTCATTGTACCCTTTCATTATAATTGCACCCTTTGTCTCCTATATATATACCAAGGAGACCTAGTCTTGGGATCATCTTAGCTTGTCTTTTGAATTGGATATATTGTAAAAGGAGGTTTCCCCTTGGAAGTGGAATGTATTCATTGACTTTTTATCATTGTCAAGGCATTAGTTTGGAACATTTGGTATCAAAGCATCGATCCTAGAGTTTTGCTGCTTCAAGCGAGTCATCTTGGAATTTTCTCTATAACTTTTTTCTGGGAGGTTTTAGATAGTGAAATTTGGAGGTTACCGATGAGAAATATCAAAGTACATCTGGTAAAAATTTCAATTTTTGGTTGGTTATACTTTAGGAGATATATCCTATGGAAGATAGGGTGTTTGACTCATCCTGAAATAAGTTTTAAACGAGCCATCTTGTAATTTTCTCTATAAATTCTTTTCTGGAAAGTTTTAGATAGTGAAATTATGTGCAGATTGAGGAGAAATATCATAGTACAGGTGGTCAAAAATTTAGTTTATAGTTCACTATACTTTTGGAGATATAGTCCATGGAAGACAGGGTTTGTGACTAATCCTGAAATCAGTTATCTTGGGACTTTCGCTATAATTTTTTTCAGTGAAGTTTAAGACTTTGAAAATTTCAAAAACCTAAGTTGACAAAGTGAAGTACACGTGGAAATGTTTTCATATTTTGACTCATTATATTTTATGAGATATTCCTTATGGAAGTTAACATTTTTGCACGTTATTTTTTGGTGATTCTGAGCTTTTTTTGTGGTTAGCAAGCTCATTTTTTAATTTTTTTAAAGACATGTTCTGGCGTCTTTAAATAACATAAGATCTATCGTTAAGTAGGTAAAACTGGGGTTGGGGAAAAATATACACAGGAAATACACATGGTTTCACGTGGTTGGAAACACATTGTGTCACCTGGTTGGAAACTCATGTAACCCCTGTTGGTACCCCCTTCGAGTAGTACCACATTAGACATTACTCGTAGAAGAAATATCACTTCCACATACCTTTGGGTATATAGAAAGTCTCGTAGGTATACCTGAAACCATCCTTAGATAACCTATTTGACCATCTTGTTATTATAATACACCAAGAACAACACTCAGGGAGACCACTCTCTAGTACCTAGGTAGATGGGCAGTATGGCTAAGGGCATGATTGAGCCTCCTTAGTTATTGCCCAGAAATATTAGGTCGAGTACTATTGTTGGACCCTGCACATATATCAGAGATTTATGACACCTGACACTCCCTTGACCTTAGGACCCAATAACTCTTTTCCATGGCTCCAAAGAAAGATCCAAAAATTACTTCACCAAATAAACCTCCATAAAGCTCCTCCATTGCTCGTGATGAAAATGAGGATATACAAAACCACCTATCCAAATTGGACAGTCGAATAAACGAATTGAATGATAGGTCATTGAAAAAGGTTGATTTGGTGAATACTCAAATAGATATTGAAAGAAAGATGGAACACTTGGAACAAAAGATGAATGGAAAGTTGGAACATATGGAACATAAGATTACAAAAGCCTTAAATGGGAGGCTCCCTAAAATCAATAATGTGTCTAAAGGGACTCAAGAAAATAAAGGTAGTATTTAGGTTGAACAATTTTCCAATAATAAGATTTTTCTAGGGGGATTTAACTCCAATAATGGAGTTACTTGTGGATGGTTTCCAAAAGGAGTGAACCTTCCCAAGGTTGAATTAATGAATTTTAATAGAATATAGGTATTTACCTAGATGAACCAAATAGAGAAATAATTTGAACTGCATAATATTATGGATGATAAGCAAAGGATTCACATGGCAACTTTGAACTTTGAGATAAAACCATATCAATGGTATCAATGGGTAGTTAAAATGAAGCCCCAATCTTATCATTATACTTCGGGTTTATATACAAAAGACTTAGAAGCGCAATATGGGAAAGCTTGGGAACAAGACTACTTCAGTGAATTTAAAAGAATCAAGCACTTATGTGATATTGAAAATCATAATTCATAATTTCTGGTATTGTCCATAAGGGTGGATAACATAAGTGACAAACATTTGTTGGAAGCTTACATGGGTGAATTAAAAGAAGACATTAAACATGAGCTTTGCCTAAAACATCCTAAAAATATCATGGAAGCTATGCAATTTTCTCGTCATATTCAAGCCAAGAATAAGGCTACACACAAGTCTACCATTGGAGCATATGCAAGAAGCAAAGATCGTTACAACCTTACCTCAACCTACTCGAATATCACATAAGGAAATGGGGGAAAGAAGAGAAAATTGACTATGCTCTAGTTGTAACAACAAATGGTCAACATGGCATAAATGTCAAGAAACAAAATTTTCACCTTGGAAAATAATGATGAAGAGGAAGTGGAGGCATCTACACAAAGAAATGAGGAAGAATTTGTCAACTTAAAAGAGCAGGAAATAGAGGCTGAAATTGTGCACAACATTGATTTAGATAGGTGTGAAATATTTGTTCATGCATTGGTAGGGTTGTCAACACCTCAAACCCTGAAGCTTGTAGGTTAAATTAAGAAGAAAAAAATTATAGTGCTCATTGACTCGGGTAGTACCCATAAATTCATTGACAAAAAATTAGCGGAGCCCCTCAATTGTTTTGTATATCCAGTGACATTTTAAGTTTTGGTTGTTAATGGAGGGAGTATTGATAGGGTGGGAAAATGTCACAACGTTAAACTAAGTATGGGGGAATATAATTTGGAAAGCCCAATGTATGCCAATCCCATTGGAGATGTAGATGTTGTTCTAAGGATTCAATGGTTAAGAACATTAGGTACAATTTCTATAAACTATAATGAATTATTCATGACATTTGAATTGGAAAGGATTCAATATGAACTCACAAGGTTAAAATATGGACCCTCTCAAGTCATCAACTCTCATAGAATGGAAAATATCATAGAAAAGGGTAGCAAGGGAGTTGTGGTTAAACTTTATTCTATGGAAGTTAAACAGGAAAATGAAAATATTCCAAATGAATTAAGATGCACATTGGGCTTCTATGTTAAGGCCCTAATAAACATTCATTATTAGTTTATTTGTTATATTAGTAGGTTGGCTAGAACCTTTCATTGTACCCTTTCATTATAAGTGTACTCTCTCTCTCTCTCTCACACACACACACACACACATACACCAAGGAGACCTAGTCTTAGGATCATCTTATCTGATCCCCTGAATTGGATATATTGTAAAATGAGGTTTCCCCCTCGAAGTGGTTTGTATTCATTGACTTTAAGAAGTCCCCTACAATGACACTAATTTTTTATCACACAAATCCGCACTGGCAGACCCGCCTAATAGTTATAGACAACCAACCTTGTCATAATTGGAAGTCTCTTCGTTTAGATTGGTGCTTTTCCAATCTCAAGGGGGTGTCCCTAGGGATTGTATGTTGTTATCAAATGAAGATTTATGTGTAAAACTCCAATTGATCAACACACAATAAAAGTTTGCTCTTGAGCTAACAATAAGAAGTCGAAGGCGAGTTAAACTTGAAAATAAGTAAGAGTGGTTGAGATAAGATCCTAAAGATAGCTATAACAACGAATTTAATGGACACAAGTGAAGTAAATGTGCATCTTAAGCAAAGAGGATTCAAAATAATTGCATTGTAAATTACCATAACATTACAAAACAACATAATTAATAACATCCAACATGTTCAAAGAGTTAGAATGAAGCATAATTGTACCAAATCACATATTACTCAAAACATTGATTGCATCATAGTGAATCATAGGTGACATGTTGTTATGGATCTCCTTGCTTACAATGGAGGTAGTAGCCTAAGGTCTAGAGGATGGATGAGCAGAGAGTTGTCTACTGCTACAAAACTACCCAAGAGAACATTGTCTAACCCTTTCTTTGTCTCTCAAATATGCATATATAGAAGTTCACTCCAAGGGAATCGATTTGCCCTTACTAATAGTGAATGAAAGCAATAAAAACATACCAAATTTTGTCATCCTTTGCATGGCTGGCAATTTAGTTTGTTGTCGTTTTAACATGCTTTTCTTTGTTGTTTTAATCCTTTGTCCAACATTTACTACTGCTATCTTATCCCCTAATCCCCTGGTAGCTTTCAAGGATGTTTTCCATGTTTAAAATCATCATTTAAAGCATCAATCAACCACTAAAAGAGGTCTACATGTTCTCTTTTAGAGACTAGATAGGATTAGATGTTTTCCATGCAAACAAAATTGGCAAAAACATTCTACTTTAATGCTTTCAACCTTTGTGGATTTAACTTTTATTCTCATGCTAAAAAATAAACTCGAGCTTTAAGTTTTATTCGACAAAAGCAACATGGTAAACATAACATGTTTGCCAATCAAGGACAAGAGGGCAAATTAGTGTATAAAACACTTTATTTAAGGCTTAAATTTTACACTAAATAGAATTAACACATGCTAAATATACCCAAGAGGGAAAACTAGGTTGTGGAGTGGTGAAATTTAGCATATGGAATCAAGATTTGGAAAGTCAAATTTGGCAAGAATGAGCCTAAACATAGCCACTCAAATTAGGGTTTTGGAAATAAATATTAAGGTTTTGGCATAAGACAATTTTATAACCCCATATAAATGGATACCTTCCAAGAAGCTACCATGTGTCACACTAGGAGAACCATTTTTCTACTTAACACTATTCTTGACTCATCATTCTTTCATCCACCAGAACGTTGAACCACCCTATCATTGCCTACATCGAACCATGACATTCAACATGTCCCTGCCACATGTAGAAATCACTAACTATAGACATACCCAAAAAAACAGTTTTCATTCGAAAAAACAAAAAGCGGGAAACATTGATCATGGAGAGACGGAACATCATACTATCTTTTGTAAAAACAAAAAGCAAAAAACATCGATCATGGACAAATGGAACATCATACTATCTTTTGAAAAAGCAAAAAGCAAAAAAACTAACCATCTCACATGCAAGCGAAAGCAATGTCATTTGACTCAATTTTTTATAGGATCAAGAATATGTAATCACCTATGACATGCGAGCCCCCAAATCTCTGGATATTGGAAAAAAAACAAACTACTAAAAATAACAATTTACTAGAATATGATGAAACTGAGTCTAGAATGAGCTCTGATTAATGCCAATCTCTAGATACCCCTGCAATGAAATCAGTGTGATAGAATCTCGTTGGATCTTAACTCTCTAGTTATACAAATACCATTGGAAGCTAACACCACCTTATATCTTATATTATTGTGCACGTGCACATTATCAAACAATATATATACACACACACACACACACACACACACCATCCTATATCACCAGTCAATGATATACATGTGCACATCCTCTGATGGCAAGTAATATGCACCATGCAATTAACCAATCATTGGTAGTGTGCATTTTCCATCATGTCCGTTGTATGGTGAATAATATGGTATCCAATGAATATAAAAAAATGATGCACTACTAATGATTAACTTCATATATGGTGCATAATTTTCTTCTCCTTTGCTAATATATATGCTCTTATCTATATTACATTAACTAGCACAACCACATTATAAAGGTGGTTAATATACACCCATAGGCCATATCAATTACTTTTTTAATAAATAGGCAAATTTAGGGTTACAGTTTCATATTAGGGTTAAGGTTATTAGAGTTTCAATTTAATTTAGAATTCCATATATACCCCATTTTCCACCTTTCTTTTTCAGTTAACTGTATAGGCATAAAACTTCGTCGCTTGCCCAACATAACTCATAAAGCAACCGAATAACATAACATTTGTGATGGTTGATTTCCTTCTTAATCTAATGTCAAAAACAGGTTATTGCAAGAGCGAGAACTGTAAGATAATATTCTGATGGTTGATTTCCCTCTTACCCTAATTTCAAAAAACATGTGATTGAGAGAACGGGGACTGATTGAACTATAAGATAATATTATGATGGTTGATTTCCCTCTTACCCTAATTTCAAAAGACATGTGATTGAGAGAACGGGGACTAATTTTGTGGTGATATATATATATATATATATATATATAT
>ML804206.1:104478-124079 GCA_009831015.1 Picea engelmannii | reverse complement strand
AAAGTGGTTTAAGAGATTTTAAAAGGTAAATAATAAAGTGAAGTAATGAGTGTATTATAATTCAAAGTGAATACAAAATAAATTATTTCAATAATAAATTTAATGGATAAATTAGAAGTGGGTTAACCCTAAAATAAGGAAAGCGGGGCCAAGTGACCTAGAAGATGTTTTTAAGGAAACTACTTGGAGAATATAAATAAGAGGCTAGGCTCTCTAATTTTAATCACACTTGAGAATATTGAATATCTATAGGTTTCTGAGGTAACCAAGTATATATAATCTGAATTTTTGAGTGAAGGTGAAGAAAATAAGGCCAAAATGCAAGGAAGGATAAATTCTTTTGATGGTGCTTTCTAAGGTGTGTTTTTTTCAGGTCATCTCACCATTTTTTCCATAACTCTTTTTCTATAATGATTAAGACCTTTAAATTTCTATTCCATTGAGGAAACATATCCAATTATCTGTGGTAAAAAATTCATCATGTGGGTCGTTTTAGTTTTGGAGTTACACTCCGTGGAAAATAGGGTTTGTGGCTAGTCCTGAAACTAGTCAAAAACATGTGTTTCGGTTAAAAATGTCATAACTTCTTCATAACAGATCAAAATTCAGTGAAACCAAATTTGTTGGTTAGAGTACAGTATTTAGTAGGTTTTGTAATATTTTCATATCGATTCAACAAATATTTTGTGCGGGGCATGCTCTACATGGCCGCTCTCTAGAATAAGCCAAATTTCAACAAGGTATGCCATTTTTTCTATAATGCATTTTACAAGAGGTTCCAAGTAGTGAAACCTAGAGAAATTGCATAAAACACACTAAATAACATTGTGTATCAGTTTCAAATATTTATTCATTACAGGTACAAAGTTATCATCATTTCAAGTTAGGGTTGTTGACTAATCCAAAAACTAGTCATGTGAGAAGTTTGATGAAGATGCTAGTCTCTTGTTGTTAAATTTAAGGAAGGTTTGCAGGCATGTCATCATATACACTAGGTATATTACAGAGTTACAAATCATATTTGGATGATGATGAGGGATTTTGGTTAAGGTACATGTATGGTACAGGTTGATTACAGGTTGTTTGGTATAGGTTGGTGCATGGTTGATGCACTTGCTTATGGTACAGGTTGAGGTATAGTTTGATGCATGGTTCATATTTATTGGTACAGGTTTACAGTGGTATATCTCACAGTGATAGTGTGACAGTGGTTCCATCATTCTACTTCTACTTCATGGTGGCAGGACGGGGCAAGGATAGGTGGTTGTAGCCACCTTCTGATTGTAGTCGAAGAAAATAGGGGGTTGTAGCCTCCTTCTGGTTGTAGCCAGAGAATTGGGGAGTTGGAGCTTCACTTAGGTTGTAGCCTCGGAAACTAGGGGGTTGAATCCTCCTTCCAGTTGTTGTTGGAAAACAAAGGAAGTTGGTGCTTCCAATGAATGTAATTCTTCAAGACATATAAGAAAAAGCATTATGTGGTTTTCTCCCAATTTGGGTTTCCACGTAAAACACTAGTGTACTGTGTATGTGTGTGATTGTTTATTTCTTACTTCTCATCATTGGATAATAATTCTGCATTGATATAACATTTGAAGAAAAAGGATTATAATTACGCTATTATTGATTCACCCCCCCTCTCAGTAATCCAACACTTCTAGAGAAAGATGTCTTTCATGGATTCCAAGGACCTAATACTGGATTCTCCCAACCCCATGAACCATCTTAATGCAGAGTCTTTGAGGGTGGCAGGAAAGAGTTTTAATTTCTGGGAATCTTGCACATAGTTGTAGCTCCTACACAAGATGTCGAATTCAAATAGGAAGGTGTCTGGATCTTCACTTGTTTTACCATAAAAGGTAGGCAGTGCTGAGAGAGGAATATTCTTCATGTTGACATTTGGAGTGGTGTCCAAAATCGGAAACCCGAAGGTAGTCTCAGTTTGGTTTCTAGTTTCTTCTTCCTCCCCATGTCTTACATTTTTATGGTCCTCCTAATCATCCATATTGGGTTGGTTTCCAAAAAGAGAGTACCTGGGTGGTTTTATCTTTGAAGACAACAATGTTTTCCTTTGATGGAAATATCTTCCTACGGATTGTATGTCTGGGACTCTACTTGAGTTGGTTGAGACTATTGGTGCCAAAGTGTTTGTATCAGTTTGAGAGATGATTACATTGGCTAAACTACCAAACAAAAGATTCATCTGTTCAGGGTCTATGATGTTTTCAAAATTAGGATATCCTGGTGGTGGTGTAAAAGAAAAGGTTGTATTGTTTGGTTCTGCGGAAGGCTTGAGTGGTCTTACCTCCTATCCCAATATGATTGATGCTTCAATTTCTTATTCTATAGTGCTCCTTGTGTTAGTCCCTTCAGAGACTATTTTAGCTCTTTGAGTTGAGCTAGCTCCTGTTTTTCGGTATCGGTCTGCGTATTTTATAAGAGGAACATTCCTTCCCCCAAAGAGATCAGAAGGAACCTTGGTTGAAAGGTATGATTTAGATTTAGTGTATATACCTTGTGGGTCTCTAGGCCTATTCATGAAAGAAAGCAAAAACAAAAGAAAAAGCTACCATTTGGCTTCTAGGTCTATTCATGAAAGTAAACAAAAACAAAAATAAAAACTATCATTGGGTTTGGGGGAACCTGCTATAGCAAATGTGCAGGTTCTTACCTCTCATCTTAAAGTTCCCCCGCCACCAAACTAATGCTAAGGTCTAGAAATGATCTAACTCCTAACTACTTCTTACCTTGAGACAACTCCCCGACAACGGCGCCAAAAATGATGGGTGTTGTATATGTACTAAAAACACACTAAAAAATCTCAATTAAATTGTCAACCCATGGTAAGTAAACTTAGAGTTGTAGCAAAATATATTCCAAAGGTAGAAGGACTAGTAGGAGTATAGGATAACTAAGGAAGGTATCTATCTAAGGCTAATCTACTCAAGCAAAGCTATCTAATGAGTAAACCCTACTAAGCAACTTTAAACTATCTAACCTAAGTACTTTTGGGCCAAGGATCCATGGATAGCTCTAAGAAATAAAGTAAAAAACCTATATAAAGAAAACTAGTTCATAACAATAAGCAAAAGCAACTATTAAGCATAACAATGAGCAACTAACAAAAGAAAACTACTTTAACTTGCCAACCTACATTCAATGCGCAACTACCCTATGAAAGCAAATAAAAACAAGCCAACAACTATTCTATTGAAGCAAGTAAACAAGCAAGCAAAGACAACTAACTAACCTATTAAAGAAAATAAACAAGTAAGCAAAACAACTAGCTAACCTATTAAAGCAAATAGACAAGTAAGCAAAACAACTAGCTAACCTATTAAAGCAAGTAAGCAACTAACTACTCTAAGATAACTTCTACTGCAAGTAATCAAATTAAAACTTCTCATTGAACAACTATCTAGCCTAAGAGGCAAGTGAACTAGATTCTTAATTCAAAACTGTTTATAATTCATGAAAGGAAATCTATTTAATTGAAAGCAAGAAGAACTAACAACTAATTCTTAATCTATGATAAACAAAAATACTCTTTAATCTATCAAAGCAAAAGACCATCTATCTTGTAGCAGCATTTAAACTATATTTTAAACTAGGAAAGCAAGAAACTATCTCTTCTGATCTACAAAAGAAAGAAACTATCTTTAACCTATGAAAGCAAGAAAACTATTATTTAACCTATGAAAACATGAAAACTACTTATGAAAACTCAAATATAATGTTGGTGGTTGTGTGAATGTCTTTCGTGTCTTACGATATCTCGATGGAACTTGATAACAAAAGATAACTCAAGTGGTATAAGGTCAACATTGATCTCAATACCAAAGTGAAAGGTGTGGATTAAACAATCCAACGAGAATTTAGCCATGACAAAAACAATCGTCAATTAGCTTGCATATTCATATATGAACCATCAACAACAGAACGAGATCATCATTATACTTCTATACTACATAAGCAAAATTTATACTTAAACTCAAGCTATTAACTAAGAAATACAATTGCAATTTAACTCTAGGAAAGAAATTACATAAAATGAAACCATGCTATATCTATTCTAACAATTCAAACTGCAATAAAGAAATGATTAAAAACAAAAATTAAGACATGACATTAAAAAGTAAACTAACAACTACATTAACCAACAACTAATTAAACAAGATCTATATAAAAATGAGATAAGCAAGATATAATTAAAAAATGAAATCAATTCTATCCATCCTTCAAATTCTTGTCAAAGAAAATCCAAATTAAAACTCTATTCTATTCTATTTAAAACTTTGTTTTAAATTTAACTCTAAAATCATAAATAAAAACGTAATCTAATATCTAATTGCACATGGGGTTAGTCTAGGGATTTGCAAATCCATTCCTAACTACAAGATCAATGCATGCTAACACAATCCATCATACTAACCTGCAAAAGAGAGTCAAAGCAACTAAACTATAACAACAAACTAATTAACACAATGAAAAATGCATGTACATGAAATAAAGAAAACAACTAAATTATGAAATGCATAAACAAACACAAAGAACAGTTACCAGACTGTTGGTGGGCCCCCCAACAAGTCGTGGTCACTTTTTAAAAGTACACCACGATCTCAGCAATTCGAATTCACCATGAAAACTCAAAAACGCAGTTCTTGTATTATCTGGCAATGTAAAATAGAAAAACAGAGTAAAATCATATTTCTATCTATCACACTGATGTTTCTACTACTTAACAACTATCTGACCACCTCGGTGGTATTTATAATGTTTACAAACCAAGTGGTCGACCACAGGAGGGTCAAGCCACTTCTAAATTCGACAATTTTCATTAAATGATGCCCTAACTGCTAAAACAGAGTGAGCCAATAATCGCTCTCTTGAACAACTAAAATTGAGTTGTCGGGAGCTCAGTTGCTGGAGGGGGTACGGATGAAAAAAACCTACATTCTCGATTCGCCCATCACTGGCCGCCAATACCATAATTGCCAATTCACCCACCGTTTTTGTGCAGGATGCAATGTTGGACGCAGTGTCAGATCAAGTACCAAATCGAGTGCTGGAAGGAGTGTCAGAAGCAAAAATGTGGTGCGTTTTCACCCTATAACACCAGAAAAATGTGAATTTAGATCTTGTTAATCATAAAACATGATGAATTATACTCAATATTGACATCAAACACAAATCATACATACCTGGTGTAGATCATACCGTTTTAATATAAAATTCTTCAAAAAGCTCCTTCAAAACATGAAAAACACGTATGTATATTCGACAAAAGTGTCTAATACCATCACAAAATTGATCATATATCGGGCCCAACACAACTCTTAGCCAAATCCTGCATGGTGACCCCCCCATCCATATGGGGGATCACCTCATGGACCTCTCCTTGAATGGAGAGTCCCATCAAGAAATAAATTTTAGTCTCAACTAACATATCTACACTCTGACCTCAAACATCAAACACCCAATGATTGGGCCTCCACATCGGCACCGAAAAGTTTAGAATCTCCTTTTGGGAGCATAGTACAGAGAACTAAATAAATTTTAGAAGGTCAAAGTTGGCCATCTCAAATCGCGTTATTGGGTCGGCCATTACTGCCATACGAACGACATCCCAATCCCTCTCACACCACTGTTGAGGAAAATATATGAAATGATATTACTCAAGCATTTTCATATCTTACTTGGCTAAAACAAGATAGATGGGACTATCACCCTATGTTTATAGCCATCAAAATTTGTTTCCTAATCCACAAGTATTGGTTACAAGAGCTTAGGATGATTTTCTTATAAATAAAAGATTGTTGAAAAAATCAATATTTATGTAATTTAATGAATATAACAGATGCAAAAATAAATATAGAGACAGAAGTAAAAATACCAAGTCAATAATCAACACAGATGAGACGTAAAGCAATTGCTTATTTCATTCCAATTTATCAAAATAATCGTTCTCTTTACAAAATTTCCTGAGGAAGTTTGAACCAAAGTCAAAATTAGATGTCCCCGATGAAAACCATACAAAAGGACCTCTGACAGAAAGTAAAAATCTAAACTTTAAAATATGGATAAGCTTGCCACAGACTGTTGCCCACTTGACTCTGCACAATATCTTTTTTCAGTCATGAAATTTAATTCACAAACATACAAGTCTACACAAACTATCAAAGATAGATCAACACCTCTGAAAAACAAGTGTCTGAATGATGTAATTCAACCTTGAATCTTGTTGTCTAAAATAGGACCCTGCTATCATAAAAGAGAATTAGGCTTTCAATGAATTAAAGAATGAATGAAAACTGAATTATCTTAATAAAACTCAAGAGGACACCTTAGTATGTTTTCTCCTTCTATTCTCCTCTTGTTACTCCTTCTCTTTTTGCCTTTAAGCAATCAAAATTAGTTGAAATATTTAAACTACCTCTTTAGTTAAGTTAACTAATACTCAACCAACTTTTTAGTTTAGGGGGGAAATTAATAAAATAATAATAAGGGTCTTTAATAAATAATAACTAGTAGGTGGGACCCCTTGTGACTCCCTTTAGTTTCTTTAACACGCATAAACACAACTAGTTAATCAATCAAACACATCCCTCCTTGTGGCTCCCATCATCACTCTCATAATTTGAAAATTAATATCAATGATATTTGAAACCATATCCAAAAATACAATATCCAACATATCCAAAAAATAGTGTGTTGTCCAAAAAAATAAGAAGTCAACTGTTCTCAACAATCAATAAATAAAAACACTCAAAAACCATATTTGCCACTCTAGGAGGCAATTTTCCCCTTGTTGTTGTTGTCTCCCTTTAATTTCTTTGAATTTGCCTTAGGATGTGTGGAGCCTTTAGGCCTAATTTCACTGATAACATGAGAGAAATCATCTCTCAAATGCATCCAGGATGAAACGGATTTGGCAGAGTCATTTGAGGGAGAGGAGCGGGCATAAAAAACTTTTCCTTTATCAGGAGCATGGTGGGCTTCACTTTTTAACCTCTTTCTTGTGTGGGAAGACTGTACTGATGAGTGTGCAGGGGCATCTTGGAAAATTTGGTTAACCGATGGAGGAGGGGCAGGTAGAGACAAATTGGGCCAGCCATGATGTTAGGAGACTGTCGGGTGAACAATCTCTTTCCATCCATCATTTTTGGGGACTTTAGGTTGTAATGAGACACAAGGGGGAACTGGGATACCAATGACATGTGGGGCTTGGAAAAGAGGCCTTTCCGGCCTAGGTTGGACCACTCCCTATCCATTCCAGTTAAAAAATCCAACTTGGAATAACTAGCTCAACTCTTGTGAGTCTGCATCAAAATGTATAGAAAACCTTGGCCTTCTAGGGCCCCTATTCCAATTTTCTCTTCCCCTGTTACCCCGGGCATGGCTACCTTTATTTAAGAATCTCATTCATGTATGCATTAATTATTAGCAACTAGTTTCTTCAAGAAACCATACATGACATTTCTTTAAATATGAAACAAATTTTGGCTCAGCAACACATCATACTCATGCAATCCAATCCATAAAATCGTTTAATACTTGTCAATGAGAAGGGGGTGAATAAGGGTTCTGGGATATATGAGGGATTTTATTGAGCAAAAAGTGGTAAAATGAAAGGGGATAGATCATGATTACTTCTCAACAAATCATCAAACAATCAACTATATTGTAATAACAAAACATATCAATTGTAACTCATCCCTATGCCTTTCTTCAACTACTATAATACATAGTTTTTATTTAACTATAATTTAATTTTAAGAACAAGGAGTGAATAGTGAATCTGGGAATGTGAGGGTGTTAGAATATAGAATATGGTGTGCTCATTTTACCATTGACGATACCCTTGTCACCCAACCACAGGCCGAAGCCTCCCTTCAAGCACCTTAACCTTGACCTGAGAATTCCTCCGGAAGCAAACCCTAGGCTAGATAGCCAAACAAGGAGTAGTGCATCAATCCCCAAGGATAACGCATCACAAAAAGCTGATCAGATAGTCCAAACCCTAGCCAAGAGATATTCAAGACAATACTGAAACTAGCTGCTACTGCAACTACACCTGCAACCCTCCTCCAAACCTACGCACCAACTGAGAAAACTACAGTCCTGAGATGTGACAAATGAGAACTGGCGCCCTGTATTTATACTGGTTCTGCCATATTTTTTGGGGTGGACTTCTCCTTCTGGATAGTGTCTATTCAGTATATTATTATTATTTCTGGTCGACTTCTTCTCTTGGAGGCTAATAGCCTAATATAAATTATTTTCTTGAGCCAACAAGGCTTCTAGGGTTATTAGCCAATTCATTAGGGTTTCTCTTGCTTCCCGGAGTCTTCTATTCTCATCAGGTTCACACGTGGGGGTAAATATCTCCCGCAGCTACCATAATATTAACACTCCCTCCTAGCTAGAGAGGTATTTACAGGTAATGGACTTGATCACAAAACATACCATTTACCCGGTAGCATCAATATAGTCATCTAGACTATTTCATGACTAGATCATGAGCATCACCATCCCCATCAGTTGCATCATCTCTCGAAACCATACTTCATCTGAGTCGTTAGATATGATGCTGGATAAGTCACTCTCACCATGGAGAGATACAAGAGGAGTAAAATATTTGAACTGCTTTCCATCTGGAAAATCTTTGTTCATCATTCATCTAAATGATCATCATCTCCAATAAACTGCTGATAATTTTCAAGGCAATTTGAATGATGATAGAACACACCTGTGTCTATTCATAGTAGTACACAACTACAATCAATGGTTAACTACCACATCAAGTAACACACAAGTACTTGATCAGCAACGTATAGTTGCGAGCAGTGAAACACATTCACCACAGTAGTCCTCATCTATTGTCATATAGTCTTCATAACAAACATCTGAGAGCATCCTGCATAGAAACAATATTATCATAAAAACTATATTATCTGGACCAATATTTCACTCACGTCTATGAGATCTGAAAGAATGTATGCCACCACAGTAGTCTTCATCTGCATAGAAACAATGTTATCATAAAAACTGAATCAACTGGGACAATCTTTCACTCACGTCTGTGAGATCTAAAAGAGTGTCTGGACTCAGTATAGAATATCAACAATGATCATCTGGGCCAATCTTTTACTTACGTCTGTGAGATCTGAAAGAATGTTTGCCCTCAATATATAACATCAATAATAATCATTTGGGCCAATCTTTCACTCTCATCTGTGAGGTCTGAAAGAATGTCTACCNGCCCCATTCTTCTCAACCAAGGAAGAAGGATTGTTTCTGATTTCTGAACCTGGACCATTTCCCACCCTGGGCCATTCTTCCAACACTAAACAAAGTGTAACCTGGAGAGAATGAGTATGCCCTCGAGAAATGCTTGGACCATTCCTTACCCTGGGCCATTTCTCTGACACTAAACAAAGTGTAACCTGGAGGAAATGAGTCTACCCTAAGGAATGACTGTCCTGGACTATTCCCCACCCTGGGCCATTTTTCCGACACTAAACAAAGTGTAACCTAGAGAGAATGAGTCTACCCTTGAGGAATAACTGTCCCTGATTGCTGAGCCTGGACTACTCCCCACCCTGGGCCATTCCTCCGACACTAAACAAGGTGTAGCCTGGAGAGAATGAGTCTCCCTCGACGAGTAACTGTCTGGACCATTCCCCACCCTGGGCCATTCCTCTGACACTAAACAAGTGTAACCTGGAAATAATGAGTCTGCCCTCGAGGAATGTCTGTCCTTCATCAACCTCCAAAATGGACGATTCTTCGAAACTACCCACAACTGTGAACTTCAAAAGAATGACTGCCTGGCGAGGCGGACCATTCTACTTGACCACTACATAGAGTGACTGCCAAGAAGAATGACTTTCCTAGACCACTCCCCATAATGAGAAGTCATTGTCTATGATACATCAGTAATTAGTCTGCCTCCCATGTTAACTACAATGGGAAGCCACTGTCCATTAGAAATCTCAATCCACTTTCCGAACAGGAAAGCATCTGTGTAATCTAGACTTTTACAAAGATAAATTCTCCCTCCTAACTGAAGAGTTATTTCAATCAAAAAAATAAATGTTTGTGTACCTTCTTCTAGCTTGGAGAGTCTTCCCTTTCTATTAATAGAGTTATTTCCATGAGCTCTAGCTTGAGTATGCAAGTTCTTTCATCTTGAATATGGGCTTTACCAAAATGTATGCTTATCTACTCATCTTTGGAGATATGTATTGGAGAATCACTTTCTCCTTTCTGGACTTCATCATGGATAATGTCCTGCTTGTACTGTAGCCTGGAACACTATGAAGGCTTCTTGTAGATGTGAACAATAGAGTATATCATAGTTGGAGCACTGGAACATATCCATGTGGTACATCTTCTGTCATCATGAGATCTGATCTTCTGAGTAGTCATCTTGATGTTATAGGAAATCTTCACCACGCTTCTGCTGTGCACTAGAGGTTCTCCACCAAGTTGTCTTCTTCTTATCTGCATATAGGAGTGTCTTTCTGGTATGCCTCAAAGTCTTGAGATTGCTCTGCATGCACTTTTTACTCAATTTCTTCTGGAGAACATTCTTTGCATTCATCTAATGTAGAATTCTGACTCATGGATGTTGCGGATAATATAGAGATAATTCTGGTGTACTGGAACAATCAATCATCATAGTCTTCTCTCTCCATCTGAGAGAACCTCTGGTTCTGGATCTCGCAATGCTTTCATTCATAAGTCTTCCATACACTATTCTTCATCACGACTTTCAGTTCTTCTTCTTGATTACTTTTAGTGAGTTCATATCAAGCTGGTAATATTGTGATTCTTCATACAATGATTGGTTGTTCTAGTTCTTCTTTCTTGGAATCTTCATGTTCTTCTTCATGTTTTTCTTTTACTTTTGGGTCCATGGAGTTTCTTATAGATTCCATGCCTTAGAGATTCCACTTCTTACCTTCATCATCGGTTCATGGATCTGGATGGACAACCAGGAATACTTTAAGGCTTCTCTTCGAAAAAGTCTTCTTCTGTAGTTGAGTTGAACATGTACTGTCTTTTCATGGCTGCTACCATGGATATATGTATTTCATCATCTTTAATGGATCATAGGATTAGCTCCCTCCTAATCCTTGCTTCATGTATAGGTGCATATAATCTGCTCCCTTCGTCTGATAGAGTCCATGCTTCCATTTGTATCCTTATTGTCTTCTACAATATATGATAGAGTCCACGCTTTTATCTGCATCCTTATTATCTTCTGCAATATATGATTGGTTATCTTGTCTAACAGAGTCCATGCTTTCATCTTGTTGTCTTCTACAAAATGTCATAATTTTTTCTCTCGATTGTTGACTTCTTTCTGTCTTTTCTTTTTCCAAGTCTCTTCTGATTTCGGTCTTTCATTCTTTTATGTGTAATATCTAATGATAACTCTTTTCATCTTGTTTTTTCTTACATAGATATAGTTCTTCTTGGAACGCATTATCTTCCAAGAGATAGATATACAAGATATGTATAGAGATGATGCAAGCAAGATATGTACAAGAAAATAAGAAGAGTGTTGTTACCTTTTAGTATAAGAAGTCTCTTCCATCCTTCTTAGTCTTCTTTGCAGGTTCCTTTTCTTCATCAATCAATGCTTTGTGTTTCTCCTTCCTTTTATTTAGCTTGGGACACTGATTATGGTAGTGACCGTACTTCTGACAGTTGAAGCATTGTATTTCTGAGATGTCTTTCTCTTGATTTGGCTTCCTCCTTGAACCAAACTTCTTTTTGTCTCTGAAGTTCTTGAATCTTGTTGTGAAGGCTTAATCATCATACTTCTTTTGAGGTTTCTCTTTTGCATTGATCCTTGATTCTTCTTGAGCACAACAAGTCCAAAGTTCTTCAAATGTCGGGTACTCCTTCCTTGTGTTCATGCTTGCGGCAAATGCATCCCATGTCTTGGGAAGACCATTGAGTACTATGTTCACCAATTCATTTTCTGAAGTGATCTCTTCAATAGTTTGTAGTTGATCTCTTAACTGGGATATCCTTACAAAGTATGATGTTATGTTGTCGTCTTCATTCATATTCATGTTACGGAGCTCATTCTTCAGACTCATAACTTATCCAATGTTTCTGACTAAGAAGAGATTTGTTAGGGCATCATACATATTCTTCAATGAATCAAGATGGGAGATGTAGGGAATAAAGTGGTATTTTATAGAATCCACTATGATACTCATGGCGATGATGTCAACATCTTTGAACTTCTCCATAGTTGCAACGTTCTGCGGTTCCTTCTCTTCTCCTTCTTTAAACTCTGGCTTCATGATCTTTCCTTTCACAATATCTAGCACTTTATTCTTAGCAAGGATGAGGTCAATCCTTGTCTTCCATGCTCTAAAGTTAGAGGCTCCATCTAGCTTGTTCTCAGACTTCATAGAGTTCATCATGGCTTTCTTGACTTGATCAAACCCTAGATTTGACCAGAAATCCAAACTTCACGTCTTGGCCTTCTGAGAGTACCAGGAGATGCGCTGGGCTAGGGTGCACTGATCTATCCAGAGATTAGGTCAATATCATCACTTAAGGTTCCTCAACAAGAGATTTAGGGTTTTTGCAACTGCTTCTGCTGGTAACCCTAGCTGCAATGCTTTTGGAAGCTACTCCTGCTAGTATCCCTAGCGACAATTCCTCAACGAGCTCAATGTCTAGCGGTTATGTTTCCTTCCAGCGTTTTAGGCTGACTAAAGGGGTGTGGGCCCATAACCTATTAGAATATAGAAGATGGTGTGCTCGTTTTACCATTGAAGATACCCTCGTCACCCAACCACAGGCTGAAGCCTCCCTCCGAGCACCTTAACCTTGACCTGAGAATTCCTCCGGAAGAAAACCCTAGGCTAGATAGCCAAACAAGGAGTAGTGCATCAATCCCCAAGGATAGCACATCACAAAAAGCTGATCACATAGTCCAAACCCTAGCCAAGAGATATTCAAGCCAATACTAAAACTAGTTGTTGCTGCAGCTACACCTGCAACCCTCCTCCAAACCTGCGCACCAACTGCAACTGCAGTGTGCACCAACTGAGAAAAATGCAGTCCTGAGATGTGACAAATGAGAAATGGTTCCCTGTATTTATATTGGTTCTGCCAAATTTGTTGGGGCGGACTTCTCCTTCTGGATAGTGTCTGTTCAGTATATTATTATTATTTCTGGCCAAATTCTTCTCTTGGAGGCTAATAGCCTAATATAAATTATTTTCTTGAGCTGACAAGGCTTCTAGGGTTATTAGCCAATTCAATATGGTTTCTCTTTCTTCCCGGAGTCTTCTATTCTCGTTAGGTTCACACGTGGGGGTAAATACCTCTCGCAGCTACCATAATATTAATAGAGGGGACTTGTAATGTGTGGAAAAGTGAGAGAATGGAAGGGAAATAACGAATATTGTTCATAAGACAAATCAAGTAATCAATAAACATAACTCCATAATTCACATTCGGCCAATTAAAACATATGCACAGGTCCCTTTCCAAATTGAAAAGACTTTTAAAACTTGCTCGATTTCATACATTATTCAACATATCAACCAATAAGTTCTTGTAATGGAACCCCAGTAAACATAAACCTGAGCTTCATCATTTTCAAAGCAATTATTTACAACATGCACGATGATTCCATAATAGATACACAATGAACATAACGAAATAAACAACAATTATATATTCCAGAATTTGTTATGATCCCAATCGGGCCTAGTGAGGCACACTGTAGTCTCCAATTTGCAATTAACACCGTGTTGCAGGAACACAACAATTGAAGGTATAACGAGAAAGATGCATCCCTCATTCCCAATCACAACTTTTCAACCAATTTCATCACAGGAAGACGAGATAGGGACTCGACAAAACATTTCATAACCACTCCACTTGACAACCGAAAAGAAGCCTGACAGGAGTAAGAACAGTTGGGGATTTTCAAAATCGGGCTCTATCACAACAAATACAAATAGGTAAACAAGAGTGCGCTCAGTCATCAATAGAACAGAGAACTAGAGTTCCTCATAAACATATCAACCATAAGCAAAGACCCTTCGATACAAGCATAGTATAAAACCACAGGGTTCCTTATAACTCTTGGTCTGGGAAATGGCACAACAATTAGCCATAGAGGAAACAACGATGGGTAGGGTATAAACCCTATGCACATAGTGTGTTTTTCATTCATAGAGGAGGAGAGAATTTCCATTGAACAGTGACAGTTACCTAGAACAAACAGAGGTATAACCTCTGTCTATTTTTTAAGAGCCGAATCATTTGACAACAATGCCAGTGAGGATGCATAACCTGAGGCATAACTTATGTCACCCAACAACCATATAGCATATATATTGACAAAATGGCCACCCTAAGACCGACGTCCAAGATAATTTGATGACAAGACCATGTGAATAATATCCCAACCATGACTCTAGTAAAATAAACAACAACCAAATGGAAGTCCGAACACAATTGGACATGGTTATTTTCATAACTATGAGGAAGCAACCAACAAGAATACACAAAGAGAAACCCTTCACCATTAAAACACAGTATGATAATACCCATGTTTATCCAAAAATCTATAGATACCCACCATGATTTTAACCAACAGAGTAACCAATGAATGAACAACTCAACCAAAACCCAATTCTTTTACTTGCAATCCAAACAATTACACAATCATTCCAAAGAGAAAAACCATGCATTTACACATTTGCAATTCTCAGGAAAACAAAAAACCAAGCATTAGTGAGCCATTTTTCGTTCATACACAGAGCATAATTCATGGATGGGATGAAAAATAACCATACTTGTAACCGATAGCTTAAAAGGACGAGTTGGTCGAGCATTTTCTTCCCAAGCCTGAAATGCAGAGCTTAACCACCAATAGGCCAAAATGCAACAAGAACCATACTAGGGTGACAACCTGATGGGGGGAGTATGGAGTGACATGCATTTACTATATGTCGCTTCCATCTCCTCTTCTATTCAATTACCAGGTACAATACAACCAACACTCACCATATCATTTAAACCATGTAATAATTTCCAAACCATTGAAACCTATGACAATATTCCTTGCCTAATGCGCCACCCAAAACATTTACGTTAACCCTTGCCAAATTTTCATACCATACCATATGCCTTGCCATATCATATGCGCCCACAATAACTCAAATGAAAATCGCATAACCATTTAATAGTTAGGCCTAACACTAGCTTGTTTTACATTTTTAATTGCACATAACTTCTAACATGCATAAACATTGGTCCTTTCTTTTAGGATTTTTTTCTATAAGTTTCTTCCCTTTGATTTGGTTGTTCCATTACTAATATATTTATTGTTCATGTGTAGCCAAGCAATAAATCATGGTGACATGATTAAACATAGCAAGTGTAAATATATGCCAATCATAACATAACAATAAAGCTTTGAATAGCAGAACATCCCATAAAATGCATCATCCACCTGTCACTGTGTCAAAATGAAACCAAGACTGCATCGTCAACCATATAGGACCATGTAAGTAGCATCGAAACAACAACATAAAATGTGTGATATGACTATATCCGAGCCTCTAGTCTACAAAGGGGTCCCACCTACTATTATTATATATTATTAGCATAGTTTAAATAATAGGGCTTTAGCAATACTTTGCGGGCAAAATACCTCGTTGCGATTTTAATTGTCAACAACCACGAAATCAGCATGGTGTTAAATCCAAGTGAAATCTATAAAAACATTCCTTAGTTAGTTACTAAACCTAACAAACAAAATTCATCAATTTTTCATATCTTGAGTGGTTTGCGAGACTGTCTCTCAAACAGTCGCATAGATTGCGACCACGCAAGTATTTTATGAATAGTTACAGTATCAACGTGACTATTTTTTGAACAGTTACACTATCAGTGTGATTTTTCACTAAAAAGTTTCACAAATCCACCACACGACTGTAACTAAGCTTCATGCATTGAGCAACATGACTTTTCAAATGACAATTGTGTTTATCGACATGGGCGACCAATCTAAAGTTGTGCTGACTTCAACATGATTGTATAACCATTGTCCATGTTACACGATGCAGGAAATTAGAATATAGTCGCTCTAATATGCACATGTATCTTCTAATATCCCTCATGGATCATATGGTCTCACTCAAAAGGGGACCATATAGCCTTCCATACCATCCTACACAAAAAATTGAAAATACCAAAATGACAGGGAAGTCAAAACCCCTACCTAGCTCTCTCGATACTCTAATAGGATAGTTGATTTATGTGTAGGGGATCTTAGAATATTGTGGGATACATTGAAATTCGTGCATCCATGTCACCTCAGGTACAAATTAGTTGGCACGGTGTGACCCACTAGCACTTATAAAACTCGGGTTCAAACTTCCTTGAGCCTATATGGGAGCTCAAAAACTCCATTTTTTGAATCGTTTATGTCACTGAGATCACCATTTACCATTCTACACAATGGTATGATCCATTCATTCTTTTACACACCTCTCATGAGACCCCTATATCTACACCTAAGTTATAGGTACACCTTCTCAACATCATTTTTTCAATTTTATGCATTAACTTCTTTACTATTAGGTATTTTTCACTTTAAGTATTTGGTTTTTGTGTACAGGTACTTCTCAATAGGTTCACATCAATTTCAGGAAAGTCCATCCCACAGTCCCTTTAGGTATATATTTCAAAACTAGCATGTAGTCTCTCCCTCTGCAAATAATTGCATTTCCTAGTATCACTCCTCTATATATGCCTTCAAGGTCATGGCCCCCAGTATCACAACATCTTCACCCTATTCCATTTGCATCATATTATTGTTTCCCAGTAGTTTCTTACCCACATGGGTTGTATCAACTTTTAATCCCTCAAGAAAATTTAAACCCATGTTGTTATATCCCATATCACAGTAATCCAAGTAGTTCTCACTTCGGAGAATGAACTACATACTTCTTCTCATCATATTTCTAGCTCAAAAATCCATTGACTCCTAGATTTTCACAAGTTTTTTATTGGTTCTATTGAATTCACCTCCATATGTTTATTGGCCCCTCATATCCTCCAATATCGGTCGACCATCTATAGTCCAATCCACCATTCACCCACCTAAACATAGACCCACCCATGGGCCCCCCACCCTTCATTTGTTATCACTCAAGTCTTGCCTCATCAAGTCGATCGATTTATTCATTGGGGAGCCTGTCTCTTTGCTTGAACATTCAACACAATTATTATTTAGTCATTTGGTAATTGTACAAAGTACCTTTTGATTTACACAAAAGAAATTAGATTTCGTCCATCACATCTGATGGTGCCATTTTCTTACTTGGTGGTAACCCTAGTCACCCTTGGTTGGAGAATTCACACTAAACAACCTTGTTTGTAAACATCCATCTTATCATCCAAACCTCAAGTATCCTAGTATCATTTATCATTATATACGAGTTTTCACCTATAACTACCAACTCTTTGTAGCCTTGTCACCCTCAGTTGCAATTTGACAATACCTTCCCAACATTTGATTGTCACCCTGACATCATACCACTTTTTGGTCCCATTGAATATTTGACTACCACCACTACCAGTCGTAGTCGTCACTTATTCTCCTACCAAAGTATGTCTTGAATCCCATTTTCTATCAACCTCATCCATATTCATCAACCACATATCTCTCTTACATGTCAAGTACTTGGTACCATATTGATCAATTGATTTCAAGGGGCACTTTTCTCTTTATGGTTGCAGCTCCATTCCTATCAACCTCAACAACATTTTCCAGGAATTCTGCAATATCTTGGTTCCCATTACCATACAAATGGTGATCCCCAAATGGGACAAAGAGATTCATCATTTATCTCTATTTCGGTTGGCCCCACAGATGTTCAACATCAACACATATCCACATCAGGATGGGCCTTACTATGTGACAATTGCAATTTCCAGTTCTAGTAGAAGACCCCTGGGTTTGATAGACTATCAATTCCATCAAATACAAACACACACCCCATGTTTTGGTTTCAAACTCTAGGGCCCATTCTCCTTTAGAACCATCATTTATTGTTACCAACACCCTAGAGGGTGCTACATATATATACTTCATCAATTTTCCAGTTACAAGATCATCCAGGTCTTCATACTTTTGATGACCAAAAAATATTCCTTAACCTTTTTTCCATTATTGTAATCATTTATGTTTCTAGCACGAGCATGGGGCATTCCTACCTCGTTTGTATAAAACAAGTTTTTAGTAGTAGGATTGTGTTTTTGTATGTAATATACCAGATATAAAATGTATGCGGAACATAAATAAAATGCTAGTAATGGAAGAATAACAATAATATAACCAGAACATTCACCACAATAACACTGAAATGATATAAGAATAACAACAGAAATAGCACTTTGAATCTGAAATCAATGTTCACGGGCCTCTTCAAGGGGGAAACCTCCAGTTGATCAGAGCTCTATTACAATAATATCCAAGCTAGGGTTCTCATACCCTCGACTCCTATTTATACTAAAAAGAAGCATCTAGAGGAATATCCTTCTAAAAGCGAAAGCTTCTATTAGGTCTTCTTACATCTGTCTTATTCTAATTTATTGAAATGCCTTATTAATATTGACCTTTATTACATATGAATATATTGTTCTACCTATGTGTGGGTTAGGACCCTAACATGTCCTCCCCCTTAAAAACAACCTTGTCCTCAAGGCTTGAGATGAGGAAATTGCTACAGAATGGTATTTGGTTCCCAAGTGGCGTCTGCTAGAGTTGTATCTTTCCACTGGACTAGCACTTCCTTGATGGTTCTCTGACATAGGCGACACTTACGCTGGTCCAAAATTGCTTCTGGTTGTATCCAAATGGATCCTTCTTTAGCTAACTATGGAAGGTTGGTTTGAATTTGGCACTTAGCTCGAATCACCTTCTTTAAGCATGAAACATGAAAAACAGGATGTAGCTTCGAATGGCTAGGAAAAGCTAACTGATAGGCAATTTGTCCCACACTCTTGAGCATGGTATAAGGACCATAAAATTTGGGCACTAGCTTCTGACAATGCTCATCCTTGAGGGAAGTTTTCTTGTAAGGTTGCAGTCAAAGAAACACCTGATCCCCTTCTGCAAATTGTCGTTCAGAGCGACCTTGATCTGCTTGTTGCTTCATGCAATTTTGTGCCATGACCAAATTCGCTTTGAGGGTACGGAGAATGGCCTCTCAAACTATAAGTGTTAGGTCAACCGCCTGGACCTTCGAGGCACCTGGTAAGTATGAGAGAATTGAAGGTGGCTTCTGTCCATATACCACTTCAAAAGGAGTCATGCGTGTAGTTGTGTGGTATAAAGTGTTGTACCACCATTCAGCTAGGGGTAACCATTGAGCCCACTGATTTTTCTTTTCCAAGGCAAAACACCTCAAATATGTTTCCAAACACTTGTTGACAACTTTTGTTTGGCCATCAGTCTAGGGATGATAAGTTGTGTTGAGATGCAATTCTGTGCCTTGTATCTTGAACAGTTCTTGCCAAAAATTGCTTGTGAAAGTTGGGTC
>ML804206.1:87893-100613 GCA_009831015.1 Picea engelmannii | reverse complement strand
CGTAGGTCACGTTGAAAGTGATGGTTCTGCAAGGTATGGGAATGAGAGGAATGGTCACCTTCAGTATGTGGGGGTGAGGAAGAGGAAGGGTTATCTATAGGGATATGCAGTTTGGTGCAGAGTGCTAAAAAGACTGATTCAAGATGGCTGGTGAGGTCTTGTTTGATTTCACCCATTGAGGATTGCATGGTTGTATTGACGGCGACGACATTGGCACTGAGTTGTTTCACTTCTTGTTGGGTCTCAATGAGACCAGAATGCAAGGTCTTGAAGCGAGCTTCCAAGTCTTAGCTACGAGTATGGGCCATGAGGATGGGGGAACTGAAAAGGGGTGGGCGGGGTAAAAAACATTTTCCGAAAAAATGACATGGATGAATGTGATAAGGGCAAAGAGATGAATCCAATGGAATAGGGCTGAAATAATGGTGAAAATTTTTCCAGACATTTTTTTTTTTTTTTTACGTTCAGTCTGAAGAATATTGCGGAGAGGAAATGCCCAAATGCTTAACCAGAAATAAATGTGTATTTACTTGGCAACCTGAACACAATTGCATGGCAATATATCTTGGTTGTTTTAATTTGTTTATGTTTATGTCCCCAAGGGTTAGGTATTCAAGGGTTCTATAGACAAGGGTTTGCCCTTTGCTATAGCTCTTTGATATATGTGCGGGGTCCAATAGTAGTACTCGGCCCAATATATCAGGGCACTAACTAAGGAGGATAGACCATACCCTTAGCCATACTACCCGACTACCTAGGTACTAGAGAGTATCTTCTCGAGTGATGTTCTCGGTGACACTATAGCAGTCAGGAAGTCGATCGGTTTATCTAAAGAGAGCTTCAGGTAATCTAGGCCCATCCATACATAGGTGTTGTCTAATGCACTACCACTTGAAGGGGTACCAACAGGGGTTACAAGGGTGGCCAACAAATGTGTGCTTAAGTACCACTTGTATTTCCTATGTGTATGAATCCCTCAACCGCGGGTTTATGCACTTAAAAACAAATCTTTGTGGCTTAAAGACGTTGGAATTCATCTCTACCCTGAAAAAAATTTAACCCACACTTTCTGCCAAGGAAAGTGCTCTGATACCACTTGTAATATACGAGATATAAAATGTATGAAGAACATAAATAAAATGCTAGTAATGGTAGAATAACAACAATATAACCAGAACATTCACCACAATAACACTGAAATGATATAAGAATAACAACATAAATAACACTTTGAATCTGAAAGCAATGTTCACGGGCCTCTTCGAGGGAGCAACCTCTAGTTGAGAAGATCTCTATTACAATAATATCCAAGCTAGGTTTCTCATACCCTCGACTCCTATTTATACTAAAAAGAAGCATCTAGAGGAAGATCCTTCTAGAAGAAGAAGCTTCTATTAGGTCTTCTTACATCTGCCTTATTCTATTTTATTGAAAGGCCTTATTAATATTTACCTTTATTACATACGAATATATTGTTCTACCTATGTGCAGGTTAGGACCCTAACATTGTAGGTGGATCTATCCTTCTTCTTCCATAGGCCATCCTTGTTCTATCAAACCTCTCTCTCTCTCTCTCTCTCTCTCTCTCTCTCTCTCTCTCTCTCTCTCTCTACATAAGAATTAGTGCACAAAGAAAAATAAATGATGATGTAATTCAGCTATATGTCTACTTCTAGCCTCACACATCARGATTCATCTTTTATCACCTAAAAATTACTCACAGAGCTATACAAGTGATCGCTGGAAAGATCAACAGTCCAATACACCAAAATGCATACTCATGGCATTAATACACCACACTCAGCAAAGAAGAAAATTATGGAAAGTGGGTTTTTGATAAATCTAAGCGAATCAACAATGTGGATTTTGTGTGATCTGTGTGTGATCACATGATTGTTCCTTCAAGAGTCACGTTGATCGACTAGAAGTGGAATCTCAATGGCATTCAACACATTTATGGAAAAAATCCCATCATGAAAATATTCAAGCTAAGGTACCAAAGGGCCTTGAGCTCCTCAACATTTAAGATTGGTACCACAAGTGGCTCCATGTCCTCTCAAACATGGGAAGCCACACCCAAGTGGTAGCCATTTCCCACTTGGAACCAATTATTAATGAGCTTGACAAAATCCTATAAAAAGAGGCTATTGGTATGCATACAATAATATAGGAAAAGGCATCGTTATGTTGTTTGAATCAGATTAGAGAACCATTTCCCAAATCCTCATTCTCACATCCATAACATCTTAGCTAGTGCATTGGACCTCTTCCCTTTGAACAGATTCTTTCACCTTTGTGTACACTCATTGAGAGAGATAAGGTTATATTGGGACACAAAAGGACACTCCCAAGGAGGAAAAGGATATTTTCTTTTGCTCACCCAATACTCTAAGTTGTTATCAATATCAATCTTATCCATTGGTATAACATATCTCATATTATTTCTTTTTATTCTTGCATATTAGGTATTTATTTCCTCATTTTGTTTATATTACTTGTTTATGGTGTTCCACTAACACTAACAATTCTTTGTGGTGATAGTTAAGCCTACTCTAACACTAAATTTCCCTTTTTCCTCCCCCAAGTGGAAAAATAGGCAAAACAATGGGGACAATGATGATGATGATATTCAATAGTTTCTTATGGTTTATTTATCCCTTGCTTTTAAAGAAACAAATGATGATGATTTCATTTGTGATGCCATAATTGAACCTAATTCCCATACTAATAATGTTGTGCAAATGTTTTTCGAAGGACATTCGATATTTGTTGTAAAACATGAGTATGAGTTTATCCCTTCCTATATACACATTTCATCCCCAACAACAACCAATGTGCTTATAGAAATTAGTCAAGGGAAAACACTCAATATTATCCATAGACTAGAAAATCCACAAAAGCAATAGCTCATTGAGTTGTTACAAAATCATGTTTATGCATTCACATGGAAATACATTGACATGAAGGGAATCCATCTCGATCTTTTCACTCATCACACACACACACACACACACACACACACACACACACACACACACACACACACACAGATATATATTTCATCTATCCCATACATGATATTAAATGGTATCACCATTTTTCATAGTTCCTAAGAAAAATGGGAAATGGAGAATTTGTGTAGACTACATAGATTCGAACAAACATACTCCCAAAGAATATAAGAAAATTAAAATATTCCTCAAGGATCAAGAAACAACTACTTTTACTTACCCATGGAGAACCTTTTCTTACCAAGTATTACCCTTTGAAATGTGTAATGCACCTACCACATTTCAGTGGGATGTACTTGGTATATTTTCATATTTGATACATGATTGTGTAGAAGTGTATATGGATGACATCGTATTTTATGGTAACACCTTTGAGGAATACTTGGATAATTTAGACAAACTACTCATTTGATGCAAGGAAACAAGCTTATCCCTTAGTCATGAAAAATGACACATGTTATTAATTGAAGAGATAGTTTTTGAAACATCATATTTCACTTGTTGGAATCAAAGTGGATCGAGCAAAAATCCAAGCAATATCTTATCTTTCTTTCCCAAAATCGCAAAAGGATGTTTGAACCTTCTTAGGACATGTTGGTTATTACCATCATTTTATTGAAAACTTTACTAAAATTGCATCTCTTATGTTTGCACTACTCTCTAAATATGTTGAATTTATTTGGACTAACAAGTGTAAAGTGCTTTTGAAGATTTAAAACTAAAGTTTTCTATGGGACTAGTTTTAAGGGGACCGAATTTGTCCTTACCATTCTATATATCAACGGATTCCTAAAACACATCTATTGGAGTGGTTCTTGGAAAGAAAGAAGAGAATAAGCCTTATGTAAGTTTTTTTGTTAGTAATAATTTAACCACTGTGGAATTGAATTACATAGTGATCGAAAATGAATTTATTGTGGTAGTATATTCTATTAATAAATTTTGGCACTATATTACTGGATATCCTACATTTGTACATACTAATCATTATTCCATTCATTGTTTAATGAATAAACCAATTACTAATGGTAGAGTAACTACATGGTTATTAATTTTGCAAGAATTTGATATCACCATCATTGATAAGCCTAGAAAAGAAAATGTCATTGCAAATTTCCTTCAAAATTACCAATGAGAGAAAAGTTATTCTTGTCAAAGATACTTTTCATGATGAATATATATTCACATTATCTACTAACACACCATGATTTTCATATATTACTAACTATTGGTTGCAACAAAGCTTCTGGCACATCTCTCATTGAAGGAAAGATAGAATATTATCAAACAAAGTGCAATGTATTCATGGGTTTAAGGACACCTATTTCGCACAGGGCCGTATCTCATAATTTTACATTGTCTTTGAGAGGATGAGGTTTATGACATCCAAAAATATTATCATGATGAACCTTGTGGGGGGTGTTGGATACGTGTTATATTCTTTGCATGACTAGAACTAGTGTCTATGTTGTGTCGGGCACGTAGGGAGGTAAGAGCGGGGGGGGAGGGGAGCCCCCCCCCCCGATAGGGGGTTAGAGGGGGGAATAGTGCACCCTTCCCGAGGGGTCATAGGGGGGAAGAGCCCCTCTGTCCAGGGGGTTTGTAGGGGGGTTCGGGGGCACATGGTTTTTCACCGATGGTTTTCTATTTTTAGTTAAGGAATTAGGGTTATTAACTAATCCAGGTCACTGAATTAGGGTTTTGGATATCACTAGATCCTATATGTATATTGTATTGTAAAAAATGTATGATGTGAATCAATATAGAATATGTTGGTTTTCCCAGTTTGAGTTTCCAGGGGAAATATCTCTATGTAATGTGTGTATTTTCCATTCTATCTTTTCTGTTCTTTTATTGAAAATCTGTTTGCAGTAAATTATTGTACAATGTTAAAATCTACAGGGGTCACTTTGTTGATAAAATCATTGCACGCAATGTATTGCATCTAGGTTATTATTGGCCTACCATTTTCTGAGATGATAAAAAGCACGTGAGAAGTTGTGATAGTTTCCAAAGAAAGGGAGAACCTATTCAGTCTGAAAACATGCCACTGTAGACTCAGCTCATGGTGGTTCCATTCAATAAATGGGCCTTATACTTGTGGGTCTTATCAACCCACCTTCCAAACAAAATGTGAATATCTTGGTTTGCATTGATTATGTCATCAAATGGGTTGAGACTAAAGATATTCCAAGATATATAGAACAAGTAGAAGAAAATTATCTATGAGGAGATCTTTGTCTACTTTGGTGTACCATTAGAAACTGTGATAGATCAAGGAACTCAATTCACCTCCAAAATTATTTACACCATCAAAAAGTAGTATTAGATCAAGAAAAGGACATCTAAACCATATTATCCACAAGATAATGGGTAGATGGAAGTCATCAACAATGTTTTAGAATCCATATTGACCAAGAATATGCAGATTCTTCAAAAGGATTGGGCTAATATACTTCTATATACTTTATGGGATTACTGTGCCACATGAGGAAACACCATAGGATTTACCCCTTGTGAAATTATGTATGGTAATCATGTTGTATTTCCTATTGATTTTGAATTTAATACACTCATGATTTATATTACATGTTGGATTGAACTTGTTAGAAGCTTAGAAGCATTGCCTAAAATAGTCAATGAACTTGATGAGATTCATCAAGATACCTTGCATAACAAATCTAGTATTCAATACTAGAGAGAAAAGTGGCATGATAGATTCATTAAGAATAAAAAGTTCCAAGTTGGATATTGGGGCCTTTTCTGTGATTCCAGGCTTTAATATTTCAAAGGAAAGTTTTGTACCCATTGGTTGGGACCATATGAGATTGATATAGTGTATGATAATTTTTCTGTCAAATTATGCACCATAGATGAAGATTGAATGCCTCTTATGTTCAATGGTCATCAATTGATGCTATATCAAAAGCCGTTATCCAAACATGCATTTGTAAGAGATATTTCCCATTGTTCATATTTGGAGACTCTTAGCACAATGGCTATGCCACATAGTCTTTCCACAACATGATTTTCTTAGTTTTAAAAAAAACTCCAATTGTGAAAACTCCTTTTGGAGTGCAATTGGATGAATATTGTTTGAAAACTAGCTTGTTGGTGAGCAATGTTTGTGAAAATAATAATAATTTCAAATGTGAAAAATATTTTTAGGCGTGAAATTGGATAAATGTTGATTGAATTTCTCACTATATTTTTGCTATGGATCATTGGACCCAATTCTATTCTACCATTGCTATAGATGTTGCTCAATTCTTTCAAATCATCTCCAATTATTGTTGTTGATATATCAAATCTATTTGTTATGCTTATTATTGTGGATCTTTGAAACCTTTGTTATGGATCACACAAACCAACAGAAACAGTTCAACAGATCGCTACATCCTATCTTGTTCCATTGGTTGCTACAAATCATCACTTGTTCCATTGATTTTTCATATGTTGTTGATCCATAGGATTCATGCCTCTCCATTTATTTTTGATACGACTGTCATCTTGTCACTTCAATGCTAATATCACATTAAATATTGTGGGTAAGAATGAAGGCATGATTCCCTCATATATCTTCATATTTTTATTAAATTCCAAATCTTTGAATAATTAGTACATCATTCATGTTGCAGGTGACTTGTACTTTTTCTTGTGATGAGTGTCTAGTTAATTATCTAGTTATCTATCTAAGTAACCATAGTGATTTAGTCCTCCACTCCATGCCCAATTTACCACTTCTATATTTATCATTAACCCTGTGAATATATCCTTTTTGTTTTGGTCATATTTTCTCGGTTGTCACCTTTACAAACCATCCATACTTGGTAAGTTTCTTTCTACTCATGACCTTTCCACCACTGCATGCTACCACTTATAATGTCACATATCCTTATACATTGTTTGATGTGTCCAAGTGCTACTACTCCAAAGGAACCATGGGTGGAATTGTTGTCTACCATGAACCCACAACTCTGGCTCAGATGCGTACTCATCCTAAAGTGATCCAAATATTCTGGGATATGGGATGGTTGGCATAATTTGAGAGGTTGTAGATTTGACTCGATGATTGCATTACAGTTCACCCTAGAGTTCATACTATCAATGGTTGTGATATGAGGACTCCAAGCTCGAGTCACTGAGGAAACTATATCTAGAATAAATGGGTTACCCAAAAGTGGTGAGAGGTGGTTCGAGTGGAAGATCACATATAACCAGGGACAATTTGATTTTCTTGGGGGGAATGAACGAGTTCAAGATGGTGTTAAAAGAGTAAAAGGAAACTCATTGTCAAGACCTTGGAATGAAGTCGCCTATTTTCTGCAAAAGTAATTGACTTGTGAATGCCACTACTATCTTCTATTTGGGTACCATTTTAGGTTACTAAACCATCTGTGAAACCACAACTTATTCAACATCCATTATTTCTTATTATGGTCTCTACGACTTATGGAACAACATGCTAGAGCAAGCTCAACCCCAAATACTACTGTTAACCATAATTTTTTTATTAAACTCTTAGTATTGGATGGTATTTCTCATACACCTCGTACTTGGGAAATGTTTTCACAATAACTCCCAAGGGTAGTCATAGACTCGAGAGTAGAATAAATCCATGTTCATGTAGAGGAGGCATAACAAGAAACAAAAGAAGAACCAATTGAGGAAATCTAGGAAGAGCATGCATCAAAAATCCAAGAAGAATCTCAAGAAGAGGTTGTTGAGGTTCAAATAATAAGGGAAACACATGTAGAAGATGAAATTTCTAGGTGCCCAATTGTGGAGGAATTTCCTTTGTCAAATCCTGAGACTGGACCATCCACAAAACAAAAACAAAAAATTAAAGAAGTAATTCCTCAAGAGAACTTCTAGAGCAGAAGGACAAGGTCTAGTGGTAAAAATGTGTCCATTTCTACACAAGAATATATGTCCAATCAAAAATCTACAAAACCCGCTGATACACATGAACGAGTGGCCAGTCAACAAGTTGCAGAACCCCCTACTGCCAAACTAGTTATTTCATCTCAAGAAAATGTTGCACCTGAGGGATATTTTTCATATGATCCAATGGATAAAATTCTAGAGGAAGTTTCATCAACTCCTAAATTCACCAAATCAAAGACTATAAGGATTAGTACAATACCAGTTAAGAATCATCCAAAACTTACCTATAAAACACTTCTAACTTAATCACAAGTTTAAAAGGGAAATTCAGATTTTGCATTATAAGATACATGCTACCTAAGAGAAGATAAATATGATTAAGCCCATGTATATATTATATACATTGGTCCAATACCTTGAGGAATGTTCCTAGTCACCTTATACTTCGCATGAATCCAACTAGGTAACAAAGGAAACCATAGCTAGTGATCCTTTGAATTTTATTATTTATATTAATAAAACTACTACAAATGTTATGCATGAATCTAGTGATATGAAACCAGTGAAAGAATCTTTTGATTTTACAGATCCCTAGCCTACTGATAAAATTATCCATGATGATGTAATTGTTTTGGACACAAGTCCTGAAGAACATGTTTTTGACTCTAGTATTGAAAATATTGTTTAAAATGTTTGTATTGATCCCACACATATTGCTAAAAAAGTTGCTACTAATCCCACACATATTGTTGAAAATATCACTACTAATTCCACACATATTGTTGAAGATATTTATACTGATCCTACACACATTGAATAAAATACTATTGTCGACCCCACACATATCGAAGAAAATGTTTCTCTGGATCCCATACAAAATGCTAAAGAAAATGTTGTTGTTGTAGATATAGTTAGCAAGAACAATGATGTTATGTATGATCATGTCAAGGAAGTTGTTGATCGAATCACTACTTAACCAGTTTTTCAAAGTGACATGGAAATCACTATAGAAATTTTGAATGAAATTATGGATATTTTCTTGAATCCAAAGGATAAAACAATTACTCAAAGCTCCACAAAGATATTGGATGAACTTATTCATTCTACTAGTGATATTGTAGATCAGGTGGAGGTTTACCTAGTAATGATTGTAGAAGAATCCCTAACTATGCAATTGACTGATAAAGAAATGGCTACCTAGGAGGTTGATCAGTCATGTAAAGAACATGAAATAGAGTTTGTGCCTACCACATGGTAAATTGGGATACAAATAGAGGATGTAAGACACCCAACCCCCTAAGTACCTTTTTAAGGGATGGGGTATTAAATTTTATTTTTTCCTCAACCATCTCAAAGCCTCATCTAGAGGATACCATCATCTTCTACTCATCAAGAGATTTCCAACGACTGCAGGCATGCTCAAAACGGAGCTTTAGATCAGGAGTTACAACTTCCCAAAGCTTCCAAACTTTCATCTATTTAGTGCCATGTGGAAACCATGTGGTTCTCTATCAGTTGTTCCATTTGACATGGAACTAACGTGGCATCTGCCACCTGACTCCCTAATCTGACGGTTTGGATCAATTTGTAGATTTTCTTCTTCATTGGAGTCCTCCCATCGGAGTTAGCAGATTTCTCACACCTAATCCACTCTGACATGCTCTATCCAACTACACACACTCCGACGGATCTAATTCCTTAGGCATTTGGACCCAAAATTCTTCGCACGCAAGGCATGTTCTCCTTTCTCTTTTCTTTTAGGACCAATCTTTGAAAAAAGGGAAAAGGTAATTATATTTTATTTAATATCAAAATACCTCACGTGTTTCACACATACATCAGGTGTACTCTTCTCTTTACTCTGACTATTAAGCTCTGAAAAGGTATGTGCATAATATTATAAAATATTATAATACTTAACACTAAAATACATATCCCATGCCATCACCCTCTGAGCATTCACTCCCTTCTCATTACTTCGACAATTAATCTTCGTAAAGTGTTAAGGAGTTATATTTTATTTAATTTATTATTAGCTCAGGTGTTTTGGACCCAATACTTCACTCATCAATCACGTGTATTCTTCTCTTCACTCCTACGGTTAATCTCCTCAAGGGAGTAATTTTTAACATTATTAAACATATGTATAACCTTATAAGGCTCATGCCTTCACACCCCGAGCTTCGAACTCTAATCGTTTTCACTCATATTATGATCCGATAGCCAACTATGAAAGGAAGGTATTTATTATTATAGTATATATACATAACCTTATGACACTCAAGCCATCACACTTTGAAGGCTTTAGACTCTAATAATGTGCTCCCATCTCCGTCCTCTGATAGTCAACTCTGAGAGAGGTACGATATAAATCTTTTATAATTATAGTATTTAACAATAACACCATAGGCCAGGCACCGAAAGGATTTTTTCCATTAATTTTATACCTTAAAGAAGAAAAAGGAAAATTATATTTTCCAGACCTTAAAATTTTAGAAAATAAAAATAAATACATTATCACGAAACTCCTTCAGGAGTGCAGAGAGACTTGTGTGTAAATTTAAGAACTGGGAAACTTGACATAGTAAAATCCTTTGCATAGGAGGGGAAAATATTAAGTCTCCCATTTCTCATGCACCACAACAAATCATCATTTTTAATATATGTCTTTCTCAACTTATTATTCCAATTATTAAAACATTTAGTCGGTAACTTTCAAATTTTACCAAGGTTTACTATCTTTTACCATTTATTCAAACTTGTCTAGAAAGCATATAAATATATAAATACATAAATAAATTCATGCAATTTATTCGTTTAAATTCCTTTCTAGATTATTGCATTTTTTGAAAATAAAATCCTTCATAGTAAAACTATGTTTTACTAGAAATTACTAATCTCCTAGTTACATGCATCTCTTTGCTAATTTCATAGAATAATTACTATTTCCAAATCTTTCCCTTTTGGACATTAATTTATTATGTAATTCCTCGTAAAACTCCATCTCTTACCAAATGCTAATGAAACTTAATTAATCACAATGCTTCAATTTCTGAATTTCATTTTATTTCCAATTAGGAACTTAAAATCACATTTCTCATTCTTTTTTTATTATTTATTTTAAAATAGCTTTCCTCTCTTTAACATTTGGCTTACTCTCTTAATTTCCAAATAGTGGTCTGAACTTCCTTCAAGTTCTAAGTTTAGTATATTTTCCAGACCAACATAGTGGCCAAAACCAACTACCCAACCCTCAAGTTTCTAATAGAAATTGCATTTTCCTAATTACCACTTTAGTGGCTTGACTTTAGTAATACTTGGGGATTTGTTCATATAGATTACTATGGGTGATCAACCAACACTTTGTTCATAAATTGATTGACAACCCATTACTGACAGTGTCCCTTTCAAAACAAAGACATGTAGCAAACCAACAACAAAAAATATTTTTCTGATCTTATTTCAAATTTCATAGGCATCCAAACAATTAGAGTAACAATTTATTACCATTTGTATAAAGTAAAAAATTCTTCAAATAACTAACACATGAAATCCATAGTATTAAATAAATGTGCCATGGAAATTCAAGACATAGAAAACACTTATCTGAAATTTAGAAATTGTTGGCAACTAATGAAGGGTGTGCCACTTTCCACCCAACCATAGGAACAACTGCACCAATCATCTATAGAACTGGAAACCCCCTAGCTAGAGTATGATGGCATGGGGAGGAAAATATTTTACTCAACATATGAAAAATATGAAGGCCACTCTCCTTCACCTACAAGAACTCAACAAGTCAAGTCTTCAATCCACCAAGAAAGAGGGTTTTTCTTTCCACAAAAATCTTCAACAACTATCATACACAACATAACGGAGGCCTTTCACTTCCCAGCAGTCCCTCAGTGCCCTCCCCACTTAGTTTCTTCATGATTTCTCAACCAAACACTAAAATTTTGTGGCACCACTTATCTTCCTGATTTGAAGACAATTGTTAATGGTTCATGCACCCATAAAACACATTTCTTCACTTCTCTTTATTCTGTTATGAACCAGAAGAGTTCTCACACTCCTCTCCACTCATATTTGGTCCCCAAACCCATTTTATTTTGTCCTCTACCTATCTGCCCGTGATTTTCCTCTTTTCTTTCCTTCTACAACAAGATTTTGCGGGTCAAATCCCCCAATTCGTGGGTCAACCCATAATCCTCTAGATGGGAACTTTTCTTCCCATGCTTCTGAGGCAAGGAAGTTCTAGTACAACACCCATTCTTTTTCATAATTGTGGGAAGCTGGTAGTTCAACTACCAACTTCCTTCATTAACTGAAATTCTAGAAAAATTGGCAATTTGGGTTTTTCTTGAATATTAAATTGGCAAGGGAAATTTCCTCATTGTTTCTCTCATATGGCATCATAACATGTATAGGAAATCCCCTTTGGTAGTTATTCATCACTTTCCTTTTTTATATAAATTACAGAAATATTTACATCACATCCTTTTCAAAGGTTCCTTATCTTTCAAAATTTACACATAACATGCCTATCAATATTTCTTGGAAATAATAACAATTACATTTACCAACTGGGGAAACAAGGGTATTAAAGAGGAGGTAGAGGATGTTAATTTCCTTGAAGTTATAAGGTTAAGAGAAGAAGTTGTTAAGTGGAAAAAAACAACAAAATCTATTGAACAAGGATTAGTCCCATTAAAAGAGTGTCGATATACAATAAAAAATCTAAGGGAGAAATGGGATGAATTGTATTGATAGAGTCAGGTGGGATTTCTAGAAAGAAGATCGAAATAGACTCCCATTATTAGAA
>ML804206.1:70698-80865 GCA_009831015.1 Picea engelmannii | reverse complement strand
ATTATTGGTACATATTTGGTGCATGGTTGATTCACTCATTGATGGTACAACTTGATGTACAGGTTGGTGTATGGTTGATGCACTTGTTTATGGTACAGGTTGATTACAAGTTGTTTGGACATGTTATTGTGACAGGTTATTTATACATGTTTTATGCATTTATTTATGGTACAGGTTGATGTATGGTACATATTAGCACATGTTATTGGTATAGGTTGTTACAGGTTTATTATAGGTTGATTGGTACAGGTTTACAACAGTATATCTCACAGTGATAGTGTGACAGTGGTTCCATCATTCTACTTCTACGTCAGGGTGGTTGGACAGGGCAAGGACAGGTGGTTGTAGCCACCTTCTAGTTGTATATGGAGAACATAGGGGGTTGTAGCCTCCTTCTTGTTGTAGCCAAATAATTGGGGAGTTGGAGCTTTCCTTAGGTTGTAGCCTGAGAAACTAGGGGGTTGTAGCCTCCTTCTAGTTGTAGCCAGAGAATTAGGGAGTTGGAGCTTTCTTCAGGTTGTAGCCTCAGAAAATAGGGGGTTGGAGCCTCCTTCCAGTTGTAGCTGGAAAACAAAGGAATTTGGTGATTCTAATGAATGTAATTCTTAAAGACATATAAGAAAAATCATTCTGTGGTTTTCTCCCACTTTGGGTTTCCGCGTAAAAACATTGGTGTATTGTGCATGTGTATGCTTATTCATTTGTTCATTTTTTATTTACTCTCCAACTATTGGATGATAATGCTACATTGATATAACACTTCCATTTTGTGGTTAAAAGGGATTATTGATCTATTATTGATTCACCCCCCCCTCTCAGTAATCCAACAAAGCATTGTTGAGTTGTAGAGGGACTTCTCCAATTTTTTCTATGTATTTACATGAAAAACATTTGATGCTTCAATTAAAAACCTTAGCCAAAGGGAAACCCAAATATTTTTTAACAACTGAATCCTTTTTGGAAGTGTTGTAACATAGGTATACACCCCTGCCTTTCCTCTCTTTTCCCTATGCCTTCATCAATTTTTCCTCTTCTAGTTGGTTAAGTCAGTTTCCCATTACTGAGTGGCTTGGTTCTTATTCGTTTCTTTATTGATTGAGTCATTGCGTATTTTTGTTTCTATTGTTTCTTGAAGGATAATTACATGTCGTATTTGGATCAGAATGCATGTCATCATGTTTTCCACTAATTGAGCTCACAGCAGGTCAACCAAGAATTTTTTTTATGCACAAGAAATGCCCATGGACAAATGCAACAATCCAGAGCAGTCAATTTTGGGCTCAAATTATGGGAACAGACATGTTAAATTTCAACATTGGAGATCCATCAGGCCAAACAGATCGATAGTTTTTGTGCATTCAGAGTGTCGAAATCACATGAGCTTTAGCATCAAGAGAGAACCCATGAATTACCCAAAGTCCCAAAGTCCAGAGATCCTGCGACGTCACTTCGGGCCCGTACCACTCCGAGATATTTCCAAGAAAAACATTCATAAACTCCCGAAGCCCAAACACCTGAAGTGCCGAAGTGAATCTGGATTTCCCATTAGCAAGGACACGTGCAAGAGGATATTTCACTTTGAAGACTTAGCACTTTGGAAGGTTTGTGAAGCACTAGGGAAAGGATTACCCGAAGCCCGAACTCTTGAAGAAAATATGGACCATCCATCAATGAGGACTTACAGTGAAAGATCTCCCTCTTCGGATATACGACAATTCATAGGATTGTGTGAGCCAGGAGATGAAAACTACCGAAGCCTGACCTCCCGAAGTGAATCTGGACCATCCATATCCATAGGCCACATGGAGGCAGATCCCTCAGCTTGGAAATGCAGCACTCCGGAGGATGGTAAGAACTATGCATTGAAAAGGCCTGAGCCTGAAATCCTGAAGAAAATCTGGACTATCCATTAGCGAGGATACATGGTGATAGATCTCCCTCTTTGGATATATGACACTTCAGAGGATTACACAAGCAAGGAGACGAAAAATCCTGAAGCCGGAACTCCTGAAGTGAATCTAGACCGTCCAGATCTAGAGACCACGTGGAGGCAGATCCCTCACTTTAGAAATGTGGCACTCCAGAGGATGGTAAGAACTATGCATTGAAAAGGCCCAAAACCTGAACTCTCGAAGTGATCGCAGACCATTGATCTCAAATAAAAGAGAACCGTTGATCCTTGCAGCAGGTAAATATCACCCAGATAACAGATTACAATCATATCAACAAACACACTTCATTACGGGGAAATAAACTACTCGAACATTAATTTTCCAAAGCAATCCCACAATTAGAACCATGGTATTGTTGGAAGGGAGTCTAGAAGCTTGTGGGAGATTGTGAGGGCAAGAGCGGTGTGGACCCAAACCACCCTCGACAAATTCTGCAATCACGTGCCTAAATGACATCAGGTCACCACGTCACCTCCACTCACCTCCACTCACACTCCCGCTACCGCTCAACTTTCGCCACCTGTTCCCCCTACTACACCCCATATCACCTATCACCTCTATGCATCATGTCTTCCTATTGGACGCTCGCCTCCATGTCTTCCTATTCACGACTAGGTTATCACAATGAAAGCAAGGAGAAGGTTCAGTTACAGTCAAGACAGAGTGTGCTTAGCTTCCTAAAGCTCAGGCATAGATAGAGAGTTAAGACTCAGTCACAGGTTGACACAGATTGGTTCCAGAACACATCAATAGACTACCTCTTCCTCAAGAAGATATCTATGCATGCAACTAGTTGTCTCCAGTGGCCTCCAACAACTCAAAGTCATGTCATTACTCAAGACAGGGCTCTGTTCTTTCACTCCAAGGCCTATTTTCTGCCAATTCAGTTCCTCCAGTGCACACATAAGTTCTGTCTCAGAGACAGTAGTAGTTTTTAAATGATTAATTCCAACATTTTCTTAGATTAGATACAAGAGTGGTCTTCTGTGTGTGATAAGAACCACTCTTGTTGATTGAGTCTAGTGTCTTAGTGAAGTTAATAATTTTTTCCACAAACAATCCCCTAAGGATGAGAATCTCTACAACTCTGTTAAATAGGGGGTCTTTGAATATTTTAAGGGTCATATTTTTTGGGAAAGGATAACACTTCATCATACTAATTGGACATGTTCTATGCATGGATTAAAGCTCTCTACCTGGTGAACATACTCTTGATGACAATGTTTTGTTCAAATCTTCATGTGTTTTTATCTTATCATGAAAGCAGTTTTTGATTTGTGCAAAGTACATTTCATTTCCTTTCAGCTATTGTGTAACTTGTCGTTATTGATACACAACCTGTGAAAACAGCTAATGCTTGGTGAAGATTTTTTTTTATCGCAACCTGATGGAGTAATTGTGTCTTGATACATGTTTAATGTCTTGAAATGATATTTTAAGTATTGAACTTTTTGCAGCAAATTATTCATTTAGTAGTTTGTTGTTTCCCTTTATTTTCTATTATTTCACTAGTCTATCATTAGTGTGCCACCAGCCAAGGAGGACCCTCATCCATATCATTTTTCGAATCCAACCTTTCTTTTGTATTGGTAGAACAACCCTTTGACCAACCAACAAAAATTAAAATAAACAACCATTCTAAATTGATAGGTGGCCTAGCTTTTCCCTTTAGAAGTCAGGTGCAGACCTTAGGACCAACATATTATAGCACCATTGTCGGGGAACAGAGTAACTAAATATCTTTCCCTGGGAGAACGAAAATGATCAGATATGATATTTGATGGTGTACAAAGACCAGACACATTCAGACTGCATATATTTCACCTAGTGACTCCATGGTTAAAGAATCCAGTGGCAACTCCATATTTTTGAGAAGTCATATTTTCCTATGGAATCCATCTTTGCTCAGAGGTTTGCTCCATTAAATTTCTCATTTGTTCTTGGTTTTCCAAATGTTGTTCCTACTATAGATGAGTGGGGTGATTTTTTTCCCATATTTAGAGAACATAGAGATGACAACCCTGCTGAGCATTTGCTTGAGTTTCACGAAGTCATGCATCAGTGGGGAATACATAATGAGGATGTATTAATGAATATGTTCATGTACTCATTAGAGGTAGATGCTCGTGAGTGGTATCGATCCTTTCCCCCTGCTAGCATCTCCTCCCTCAAACAGTTCCATGCTGCATTCAATAAGCATTGTAAAAGGTTTTTTCCAGTTGCTTTACTTTTTGAGAACTGTTGTGAAGAACTTGAATCTCATATTTGACAGTCACTTATTAGTTCTTATAGTAGTGAAAATAAAGGGTACTTTTCCGTTGAGAAAGTGGAGGAAGATTCATTAACATATGAGTCTTGTTCTGATCCTTTTATTCAAAAAGATGATGTTGGGAATTACATTAATGATGACATTGATGATAACAAGGCTTTGGATACATCTTGCCTTATTCTAGGTGACTCAGATAGTCGTTGTTATGATATATCTATTGTTCTATGTTCTCATAAAGATTTGATTAACTATGAGGAAAGTGATGTTGAAGGTCAAACAATTGTTTCCCCTTCCTTCTAAAATTGTTGAGCAAAAGGAAATCTATAAGTCTGAAGATGACATTCTGGAGCTAGAACAAGGAAAAACCAACAATTCAGAGGACATACCTGTTCATTTCAAACAACAATATGAGCAGTATCAAGAGTATTTTGCTTCACTTATGGTTGCGAATCACATGATTTTCATGAGCCTTTTCAACGCGAACAAGAGAAACTTAGTCTTGTCTATAATGCATATCTTACACAACAAAAACTTTGTCCTCTCAACTAGTTGGAGGCTTTTCATGAGCTTCAAGATCCAATAGCAAGATGGATGGATTCTTATTTTTCCAAAATCCCAAAGTTTGGAAGTTTTAGCATGATCATCATTTGCAACTGCAAGTACCAGATGCCTTCCAACTTTTTGTCGCATTTGATATATCCTCTTTGGATTATTCTAAACAGTGACCTGCACAGAGTTTCGGTTCTCATTCAAATGTTTTCTTGGTTTCATTGGAAGTGGAATTACACACAATTGAGTTGGTTTTCAGCTGAATAAAGTAGGTAATACGATAATAAGACCATAGTTCGAGCAAATTTTTTAATGTTTAGTTTGCAGATTGTTTTTCAGTGTGTTGGTTTTCAATAGCTTGTTTGAATAAGAGACTCCATAGCCCAACAAATGCACTGGGGTTTATATGCAGTTTCAAGTTTCAGTAAAGACTCCATATCCTAACAAGGCACTGGGGTGTAGTCTCAGCTTTTAATTCAATAAAATGCATGGCTGAGACACATTAGAAAATAACATAGGGATGGAAGACAAACATAGGTAAGAAACAGAAGGTAAGAGCAGTTATTTATTCTCAAGGCACCGATCTACAATTCTTAGCACCTCACAGGGATGAGTTATCCCCAGTTAGAGCCAATGTTGTAACCTAGGTATGCACCCTTTCCTTTCCTCTCTTTTCCCTATGCCTTCATCAAATTTTCCTCTTCTGATTGGTTAAGTTAGTTTCCCATTACTGAGTGGATTGGTTCTTATTTGTTTATTTCTTGATTGAGTACTTGCACATTTATGTTTCTATTATTTCTTGAAGGATAATTACATGTCGTATTTGGTTCAGAATGTGTTTCATCATGTTTTCCATTGATTAATCTCATAGAAGGTCGGCCAAGCCTTTTTGTATGCACAGGAAACGCCTGTGGACAAACGCAACAATCCAAAGTGGTCAATTTCGAGCTGAGATTGTGGGAACATAGAGGTTAACTTTCGATGGTGGAGATCCATCAGGCCAATTAGATCGACAATTTTCGTGCATTCAGAGTGTCAAAATCGCATGGGATTTAACATCAAGAGAGAAACCACGAATTCCCCAAAGTCCCAAAGAGCCCAAGTCTCGAATTCCTGAGAGCCTTCCATGTCACTTCAGGCCCATACCACTCTGGGATATTTCCAAGAAAAAAATTCATAAACTCCTGAAGCCTGAACACCCGAAGTCCCGAAGTGAATATGGACCGTCCATCAACAAGGACACATGCAGGTGGATATTTCACTTCAAAGACTTAGTGCTCTAGAAGGTTTGCGAAGCACTAGGGAAAGGATTACCTGAAGCCCAAACTCCCGAAGAAAAATTGGACCATCCATCAACGAGGACACGCAGCAACAGATCTCCCTCTTCGGATATATGACACTTCAGAGGATTGCGTGAGAAAGGAGATGAAAACTCCCGAAGTGAATATGGACCGTCCATATCCATAGGCCACGTGGAGGCAGATCCCTCACTTCGGAAATGTGACACTTCAGAGGATGGTAAGAACTATGCATTGAAAAGGCCCAAAGCCCAAACTCCCAAAGAAAATCTGGATCGTCCATCAACAAGGACACAGTGCGAAATATCTCCCTCTTTGGATATACGACACTTCAGAGGATTGCGCGAGAAAGGAGACGAAAAATCCTGAACCCTAAACTCTCGAAGTGAATCTGGATCGTCCATATCTAGAGGCCATGTGGAGGCATATCCCTCACTTCGTAAATGCGGCACACCAGAGGATATTAAGAACTTTGCATTGAAAAGGCCCGAAGCCCGAACTCCTAAAGTGATCGCGGACCATTAATCTCAAATCAACAAGAACCGTTGATCCTTGCAGCAGGTAAATATCACTTAGATCAGATATTACAATCAGATCGATGACCACACTTCATTACGGGGACATAAACTGCTCGAATGTTGATTTTCCAAAGCAGTCCCGTAATTGGAACCATGGTATTTTTGGAAGGGAACATGGCAACTTGTGGGGGATTGCAAGGCATGGAGTGGTGTGGAACCAAACCACCCTTAAATGATGTTCTTAAATGACATCAGTTCACCGTTTCACCTCAACGTCACCTCCACTCACACTCCCGCTACCGCTCAAATTTCTCCACATGTTCCCCCGACTACTGCCCATATCACCTATCACCTCCACACATCCTGTCTTCTTATTGGATGCTTGCCTCCATGTGTTCATGTTCATGACCAGGTAATCACACTGAAAGAAAGGATAAGGGTCAGTTATAGTCAAGAAAGAGTGCACTTAGCTTCCGAAATCTCAGACACAGACATAGAGTTAAGTCTCAGTCACATGTTGACACAGATTGGTTCCAGGACACTTCAAAAGACTACCTCTTCCTCCAAAAGAGATATGCTCATGCATCTAGTTGTCTCCAGTGGCCTCTAACAACTCACAAACATATTATTACTCAACACAAGGCTCTTTTCTATCACTCCAAGGCCTAATTTCTGCCAATTTAGTTCCTCCAGTGCACACATTAGTTCTGTCTCAGAGACAGTAGTAGTTTTTAATTGATTAATTCCATCATTTTCTTAGATTAGACACAAGAGTGGTATTTTGTGTGTGATAATAACCACTCTTGCTGATTAAGTCTAGTGTCTTAGTGAAGTTAATAATTTTTTCCACAAAAAGTCATATAAAATTAGGTCTCAATCCCCTAAGGATGAGAACCTTTGCAACTTTGTTAAATAGGGGGTCTTTTAATGTTTTGAGGGTCGGATTTTTTGGGAAAGGATAACACTACATCAGACTAGTTGGACCCATTCTATGCATGGATTAAATCTCTGTACCTGGTGAACATACTCTTGATGACAATGTTTCGTTCAAATCTTCATGTGTTTTTATCTTATCTTGAATGCAATTTTTTATTTGTGCAAAGTACATGTCATTTACTTTTAGTTATTGTGTAACTTGTCTTTATTGATACGCAACCTATGAGAACAACTAATGCTTGTCGAATATTTTTTTTTATTGTAACCTGAAGGAGTAATTGTGTCTTGATACACGTTTAATGTCTTGAAATGATATTTTAAGTATTGAACTTCTTGCAGCAGATTATTCATTTAGTAGTTTGGTGTTTCCCTTTGTTTTCTATTATTTCACTGGTCTATCATTAGTGTGCCACCAGCCAAGGAGGACCCTCATCTATATAATTTTTCCAACCCAACCTCTCTTTTGTCTTGGTAGAACAACCCTCTAACCAACCAACAAAAATTAAAAGAAACAACAATTCTAAACTGATAGGTGGCCTAGATTTTCCCTTTAGCAATCAGGTGCAGACCTTAGGAGCAACAGAAAGAATTTGAGGCTAGTATGTCTAATGACCAAAATTTGTTATGTGAGTTATATCAGCATGAAATTTTATTATTTCATGTCCAAACATGGAATTTGAATCATTTGTGGGAGATATTCAATTAATGGAATTTACATCCGATGTGCACAACCAATTGGAATGGAATATTGCAAAATAGTCTCTAGAATATAATGAGCAAAACTACGGTTCGTGGATTAGATGATAAAATCAAAATACCAAAGTAGTTCTTGAAGTACATTCAGTCATTGATGAAATTAGAAAAATGGGTGCCATTTTCTAATGCCACCCAACAACCAACTAATTTGTATTGTGAAAATAAAATTAGAAATATAAGGTTTGAACCTTATTGGCCTATAGCTATCAGTGGGAGTATCTATCAAAACAACTAATGGAATGAGAACCATTTGGCTATATGAACTTCAATGAATCCTTAAATAGAGTAAACAGATACATTCCTTGTTTGAGATAGTATCGTGTCACATGGATTGATTTAAATTTTCCCCTCATTTGGTTTCATACACCTTAGTATCAACAACTATACAAGTGGATGGCACAAGAAGAAAACAAATTTTGGAAAAAACATTGAAAGAAACAGGGGATATTGCTCAAAAGATGAGAATAATTATCCTTCTAACAACTTAAGCAACCTACATAGAACTCATGCATATATTGGATCTTTCTCATAATGACTATCGAGGTTGCATAACACATGATCAAGATATAAGTGATTCAAAGACTACAATTTAATCTCTCTTTAATAATAAATTGAACCTTAATTGAATTGTGCTCAAAATATGACGCATACAACCCATAAATAAAAACCATTCTTGGAAGGTTTCATTAACATCACCTTTCAAATGGATGGATTTTCTTAAATTTGTCATACAAATGTATATTTACAAGCACAATTTGAATAAAATTGAAGGAGATTGGTGGGAACTTGTAGTGATGCAGTCACACATGGGTACAAGGGAAATATGATGCCAACTAAAGCTCAACATTATGTATCCCTTATATGAGGGATAAATAAACACATAGCCCACAAGAGGGATGTTAGATGATTACCATGTAAACTAACTCTTTCCATGGTTTATAATGCATATTCATTAAGGATATATAGCACATGTATGTGATGAAGGAAGGTGTGAGAGGCCTAATCAGCTTCCCAAGATCAACAATATTTAGGATTTTTAATGAAGGTATCATAAGCTTTAACTAAAAATATTGTTTTCCACTTTTTTTAAGACATATGGGGTTGAATAGAAGGATAAAGGAACACATGGATGGAAAGAGGGATGCTGGAATTTAGAGATTTCCCAAGACATTAATTGATTGTGAACTTGGGGAGGAAGGTGGGTTGAAAGATTTTTAATGAAGGTGTCACAAGATTTAACTAAAAATATTGTTATCCACTTTTGTTAAGACATATGGGGTTGACTGGAAGGATAAAGGAACACAAGGTTGCCAAGAGGGATTTTGGATTTTAGAGATTGTCCAAGACATTAATTGATTTTGAACTTGGGGAGGAAGGTGGGTCGACAAAAAAACAAATGTTATGTTGCAAGTAAGAATCTTCTATTTTTTTTTAATCTTTAGTCATGCAATCCCTCTTAATTATGCTTATTATACCTTGAAAATCGTATACAAACTCATTACTCCATTTTATTTATATATTTATTTTTTATGTTAGATTTTCACACCTCATCTCCACATAGCCCAAGTTGTAAGAATACTTAAGTTTTCTCATTGTAATGGAAATTATAATCAAATATGCTACTAAAAATAAATGGTGATGAAAATGTAATATCATGCACCAATATGGTAAAGAAATTTCATTAGAGATATGGAAGTATACACATATGTTAAGAACCTTAAAAAAATATAGTTGAAATGAAGGATATATAGTGGACTAACATGATGAAGGAGGGCATGAGAGGCTCGATCATCATCACAAGACTAACAATATTAAGGTTTATAATGGAGGTCTCACAAGCTTCCTCTAAAAACCTTATATCCCCTCATTCTAAGACACATGGGGTCAAC
>ML804206.1:39671-51317 GCA_009831015.1 Picea engelmannii | reverse complement strand
CAGTCTAAATTGAATCTAGTATACAACAAGAAGTAGATACAAATAGGATTGGGTTTCTTTTAAGGAAACAATGTAAGAAGAAAATGAAATATAAGATTTAACTATGTGCAATGCAAATGGAATAGTGTTTGTTTTATACATGAACATTGCAACCATAGAAATGCATCCCTATGTTCAAATGTGGCTACTTATTAATATATGTCCATTGAAACTATGTATGCGATATGAAAAATAATGACATATTGAATTATGTTTCCTTTATGTGATCGTCATTGGAGAACACTTCATTAGTGTGGAGGAGATGATGACCATCCCCAATTCAAGTGAGAAGATAACTTTCCTGTCTAAAACCTCTACTCCCAGTACTCCTCACAAACGAAAGATGCAAAATGCATTCATAATTGTTCATAATTTGAAGGGTACTTGAGAATCGAAAAGATTCAAGTATTACCTATGTTCTTTCAACCCTTTCAAACCTAATAAGCTAGCTTACAAATTATAACTATCAAAACTAATGACCATATATATGGTTAAATTGAGCACAACATATGTCACACATGGAGGTAGGAGTATTTTCTCATTGCCATTGAATTATTACAATGCATAACATTTTCTAGATTGATTTTATTCCATGAGAAATTTGGCACCCTCGCCACCACCACATGTCATTAATTTGAATGAAAAAAAAACAAATCATGAATAATACTGTGTTCTCATGTACACAAATGATGTTAGGTGGTATCCCTTAATATTAACAACTTTGAGGGCACAACCACACATATTTAGCAAGTGTAGGTTTGAACACATTTCCATGTAAATATGTTCACTACATGTTTTTTGCAACTTCCCAGAACTTTGAATGGATACCAACTTCCATCCCTACAATTGTAATTCAGAAAAGTTTAGATTTAATGTGAAAAATATATCCATATATCATGTTCTCTTGGAAATAACTTAACTCAATATTTTATCAACCTTCATCTTTCGATGTTACGTAGATTCCTTCCTACAAGAACAAAGAGATTAAGAAAAGAAAGAAACAAGTAGAGAATGTGTTTTTGGAAATCATTCAAGAAAGACACAAATCAATTCCCCAAGGGTGTAACATCACCTATGGAACCAACCTGCTTAGACTCATGCTCACCAAATAGAACATACCATCTCCTCCTCCTCCATGAAATTAACAAACTAATAGTTAATGGATGAGTGAAAGATATTTTTCTTCATGAGCCATGAGACCACAACCCTTCTTGGTAAATGTAACGCAGTTAATGAGAACATGTAACAATTGTTAATTCATTAGAGAAATCATATATTTAGAACTACATCTTGTTATAGCATTTTTTTGGATTGTGAATCTATTAGGTAGAACTGATTGGTAGATATCAAATTTGTTCACATTAATTCTTGAAGACCCTCTACAATAGCTGATACAAAAACCCAAATAGAATAAAAATAGAAAGAGAAGCAACTCCATGCCTTGAGAATTAGATATAAGAATGAATGAGAAGAATATTTTAGGGGGCAACCTTCTTTTACGATACAACAACATGTACAACATGTGATTCTTTCTAAAACTATGTCTCCTTGGTATATATAGGAGATGGAGGGTATAATTAAAATTAAAGGTCTAGATGACGAACAATAAGGACACCACTAATATAACAATATAAATGTAATAACTCAATATCTAATTTTTAACACACCCCTTCCCTTCAAACAAGCGTTTCCCTCAACACTTGATTAGTTGTGGATGTTTTTTCATGAAGAACTCCTCTTCCCATGTCACCTCTTCTACTACCAGGTTCTTCCACTTAATGAGGTACTCAATAATTACTCGATTTCATAGTTTATTGATCCTTGTTTCAAGGATTATTTTTGGTTCTATTATGATTTTCCCTTCTTCATTAATCTCTAGTAAAACAGTCTAAACTAGGATATTGTCATCTATTACCTTGTTTAAGCAAGAAACATGGAAGACTTGATGTACATGTGAATATGGAGGTAAATCCCATTTGTAATCCATACATCCAATCCTCAGCAACACCTTATAGGGACCATAGTACTTGGGTGCTAATTTATTTTCCTATTTTTGTTTCTTGAGGGACATCTATTTCTATGGTTGTATCCTTAGAAATACCCAATACCCCACTTCAAATTCCCTTTCACGACAATGTTCATCTTCTTATTTTTTCATCATATTTTGTGTTATAGCCAGGTTGTCCTTCAATAGTTGGAGAACATCATGTTGGTTCTCTATGTGTTCCTCCACTATTTGAACCTTCACTTTCCTTCTCAAGGGTGATGTGATGGATGGAGGATGATATCCATAAAGTTCCATAAATGTGGGACATTTTTTATGAAGTATGGAAGGATGCATTGTACCACCAATCTATCAAGGACAACCACTTGAGCCCTTATGTATGCATATCATATGAAAATCAATGAAGATACCCTTCTAGAAATTTATTCACAATCTTAGTTTTCCCATTGCATTGAAGATGGTCAAAGGAGTTATGAGTCAATTGACTACCCAAAAAACAAAATAATTTAGTCCAAAAATTACCAGTGAAAATTGGATCTCTATCACTTACAATAATATTATGGATTCCATGGAGATTATGAATTATTTCCATGAATATTGTAGCTATTGTACTTGATTTAAAAGGATGAGAAACAATCCTAATAATATTTCTAACATTCCTTCTAAGAATACTTCCAAGAAAATGCCTCCTTTTAATCATCATAAGTGTTAGTCCTTGAATTTGTCTTGACTTGTTATTCACCATTATCCTTTCCTAAAATGTTGTGGTTGCCTAATTTTCCCTTTTGACTCATTTATTCTATACCTTATGGTGTGATTTTTTTTTTTCTTTAGTATTTTTGTCATGCATTAGTGATATTAAGTTTGAATTAATATTCTTACAGAATCTTCCATCATTATTAAGAGTCATTTCTTGTTTAAATTCGAAAAAAATTAATTAAAGGAAGGTGCTACAAGAATACCTTTATTCTTGTAGCACCTGAAATCATCATTATTTTAAATGTGCCAAATACTGAAAGATCGTGTCAACAATTTCCCGAGATCGTGCAAAAGGATCGAGCATTGTTGATGATTCTAATCAAATCAAGACATGAGTTTGGGTGATGATTCAAAGAGATCATATTTTGTACTTTCCAGTTCTACATCAAATCGAGGGTTCCGGGTCACGATATCAAACATAGTAATTTATGATTTATTTTGTGGTATATTTATAGTGGATTAACTATGTTTTGCAGGTAAAAAAACTTCTTCATACCATTCAACGTTTCAAAAGTTCCCAAAACGCATATTACCCAAAACCCTAATGCCTGCAGGTTAACAGAAATCACAACCAATACAATGGCTCCCAAGAAAGATGGACAAGTGACTTGATTAGAGCGAAAAGGGTCAGAATTGTTGGAAGCCTATCCTGAAATAATGTAGAAATTCAAAAATGTAGGATGGTATGAGTTTTTTTCTTTATTTATGTTGATGATTACAACTATGTGAGGCATCCTCCAAGACAGATACTGAGTGCGTCGACCTATGAGGAAGCCCATGCATTGGGTGTGCCCATGAGATGGGTGTGTTGTTCCTCTATGAGATGGAGAAGGAACATTGTGTGCCCCTGTATGGGGTGAGGAAGCCCATGAGTTGGGTGTGCCCATGAGATGGGTGTGTGGTTCCTCTCTAAGACGGAGATGGAACATTGTGTGCCCTTGTGTGGGGTGAGGAATTCCATGAGTTTGGTGTGTCATTCTCTCTGAGACGGAGATGAAATGATGTATTGGTCTACTCTGTGCAGAGATTTGAGATGATGTGATACTCTAGATGATTCTCTTGTGACACGCAGTGAGATAGAGATCTCCTGAGTAGGACGTTCCTATGGCTGAGCACAGGTGGATGTGATCCTAGTGGCTAAGCACTAGTGAGTGTGTATTATGAGGATTTTCCTATGAGACATAGTGAGATAGAGACTTGGACATCCCTGTGGCTGAGCACAGGTGGGAGTGTCCCTAGTGGATGAGAAATAATGGGTGTATGAGAACCCTTGCTATATTTTCCAAGAGTCGGAATTACTTGTAACCCTATTTGTGATGTCCAGGGTACAGATCGACCCTGTTAACAATGGGAGATGCAGACCATTTCTTAAGAATCAGACAAAAATTGAGGTTTACCCTCAAGAGCATTATCGTGTAAATCATGTGGCATTCTACCCATGATTTCCACGGGGAAAACAAAAAGATTAGAGGCCTGAGCAGCTCAAGCACCCTCCTGATATCTGTCCCTCACATTCCACTCTCCCTTACACGTCACTTCCTCCTCGCCTATCACACCTCCCTCGTTCCTCTGCCATCTATGCCTTTCCCTTTCCACTACAACATCGTCCCATCCTCCTCTCCCCCAATCAATTCCTTCCACATGGTTGTCGCTCACTCGTTGGGCCATGTAGGTTTTCTCCAAGCACCTCACTCCACATTACCCCTACACATACGCTATCAGAATGCCACTTGAAAAGATCACATTGGTCACAGAAAAAGACCATTCATGGCCTCGAGGTGTCATGATGGACTTGCAGAAGTCATTGGCACCGTCTGAGAACAGTTATGGGTGTCAGGCCCAGTCCTAAACCAAATGAAGATAGTTATTGAAGATTATGGGCAACAGTTGAGACCTCGCCTCATCCCATAAATGGAAAATGTTGCAGAGAGTAGCCATGAAGGCGCACTTATGATCCGAAGATTCCTTATGGGAAAAAATTTCTGTGAAGAACATAACTATGCTTGGATCTCATCTGACATAATGAGGTCTGCACAACCTGACAGAGCAGGCACCGACTGAAGGTTTTGAAGGAAATGATCTGATCACATTCTTGGTGGTTGCATCATTTTAGTACATATAGGCAGCTTTGATATTTTGTTAAGGTCGGATGGTTGAGCTAGGCTCCCTGCTATTATAATATTTTTATGAACAACATTGGTTCTTTGGTTATGTATTTGTTTTTTGATACATCTTGGTTAATCTAAGCCAGCTTTCTTGATCCATCTTATTTTCCTCTGATACTGAGAGAGTTCATAAATGACTGATTCACATGAATTGTTCTAAATGTATTATGATGAATGTTTGATTATAGTGTTGTTATAATTTCTTTTAGTTTCCTTGAGATTTGAATTCAAGAGGATCTTGCTTTTAAGTTTTTCTTCCTTAGGCTACTAGAAGACCTGATTTCCACAACAGACCTCTACACTCGCCTCACCAAAGTCTTCCCTCTATTCACCCTTACTCCAACTTACTGATTGAAGTTGATTCCAGACCTCAATTGCTTATGCATGCTAGTCCATATTTCTGAGTTAGAACATTATTTTCATTGATTCCTCTCCATTTTACCTCTTAAAAATCAATTACACTTACACAAATTGATAGGTACTAGGCTTACCTTCTATGCAATCTGAAGGTGACTTCTAGTGCTAACATTTCTAGCGATGTTGTCGGGGAGCGAATTGAAGAAATTTCCCTGGGATAGAACGACAAAGAAAATTTGATTCTGAAGGTGCATCAGATATCAGTACCATTGAAGATTGCAAATTGCACCTGGTGACTCCACTATTTCAACTCCATTGTTTCAGTTCTGGCTCCTAAAGGCAAGCATATGAGGTCCACTTCATTGCTGCCTATAGCAATGTCTGAATCTGAACTAGAGGAAATTATCAGAAAGGGAAAGATCGCTCAAAAATGTACCTCTACTATTGTACCAAGTTTTTTCTGATAATTTGCATAATCCCTCTTTACAAACTCCAGTAACTATTTATGATTCTCCTATTATACAAAATGATGGATTTTCAAGAAATTTAAGTTTTGGGATTTTTCCTGTCGATTTATCCCCTCCTATTCTTGTTTGAAAGGAGAGAGCTTTGACACCCTTTCCTCCCCCGAAGTTGTGAAGTAGAAGGAGAGATATTTGACCTTAGAAGACTTTCCTACTCCTCCTCCTATTAGAGTTGTTGTAGTTACAGAAGGGAAAACTTTTGTTACCTCTAGCCCTTCATAGTTATCTCCTAACGCTCAGCCTTTTCCTTTTTCTACCAGAAGCACAACCCTAGTCTCGCCTGTCCGAACTCCATATCCTCCTGGTTCTCCTCCAGTTCACGTCCAAATGGCAGGTGCTAATACTCCTAGGAATAAGATGGTTGAGATATTAGCTGCTAGATACACCCCTCTGGTTTTACCTCAGCCTATGAATTCTCTCCCAGCCACGGACTACCTAAAGTACATGCACCAGTTCATAGGGGAGGGAGACGTGACTGCAGAAGAGCACCTTGCATCCTTTTATAGATTTGCAGAGATTCAGGCCATCGAAAATGAAGATGTGTGGATGAGATTTTTTGTACAGAGCCTTCATGGTGATGCTAGGGATTTCTTTAAGGACTTTCCTCCTAGATATATTGATGGGATTGCTTCTTTGGATGATTCATTCTTAAGAAATTGGGGGAATAAAAAAGATATCCTTTATTATATTACAAAATTTGAGGCACTTAAGAGAGAAGAAAGGAAATCTGTTTTAGACTTCTCAAAAAGATTTAATAAGATGTATAAAAACATTCCCGGTGAAATTAAACCTACAGAAACCTTTGCCAAGATGACTTGTGCTAGTGCTTTTGACCCTGATTTTTGCCTCTTGTTGAGAGAAAGAAGCTACCTCCTTAGTTCATATGTAAGATGGAACCCTTGAAGTAGAATCCAATATATTGGCAGCTGACAAGCTTAGGAGTAAGGTCGATAGAGACAAAAGAAAAGTGAGGTATGAAGCTTCAACCTTTGGTTCCTCTGCCACCCACCCTCAAGTTGATGAGCTTACCAAATTAGTAAAATATTTTCCCGTTGAGATGGAGAAGGTAAAACTTGAAGCAAGAAATACCTATAGAAATACACAAAATGTTGATAGCAGAGGTAACTTTAGGATACCTACTAATGACCCTTAGACCGTCCAAAGAGATCAGAGAAACAGGGACATAGATGATCAGAAAATCCAAACTCCTCTCCAAAATAACCTGGTTATTGATGAAGATGAAGAGGAAGAAGATATTGATCCTAATATCCATTTCCTTGGAGATACCTCTTCATCCCCTCATTTAACTCAATATGAATATGAAGAGGCCCTCATGAGTAATCAACTGAATGAGATGAGTAAAGGGGAAGAGGTCAGCCACACTCTGAACAGATATAATCTGAGGTCCAAACAAAAAGAAGGGAAATCTGATATTGTAGACCGAAGCAAGGAAAATAAGGCACAAACCCCCCATCAGTGGTCAAAAGTCTTGTTCCAGAAGTAAGATAAATTATAAAGGCCCCCTCCTCTTTCAAATCTGAGCATGAAATACAAAATATTAGAATCCCTATACCCATTTCAAAGCTGGTCAAGCATGAAGACTTCAAAAGGTGCCTCTCCAAAATGTTGTAGCCCAAACCTTCATCTCATTCCACAGACTGAGTTAACGTCCAAGATGAAAGGCCATATTTCATATTAGGGCCTTTGGTGGAGGATAGATATGGCTCCTCCCCTCCCTTCTACAATTATTTGAACATCCATGATAAGGTGCTTCATAACTGCTTAATGGATTCAGGGGCATCTCACAATCTTATGCCTAAGATTGTCATGGAAGAGCTCGAGTTGGAGGTGACAAAAACCTACCACGACCTGTATTATTTCGACTCCAGGAAGGTGAAGTGCCTTGGGGTTATCAAATACCTAGGCATTTCTCTATTCCATCTGTCGATGAAGAGCGTCTTCATGGATATCGTAGTGGCTGATGTTCCCCCTAAGTTCAGGATGCTCCTATCTAGATCTTGGATAAAGAGATTGGGGGGAACCCTGCAGATGGACCTTTCATACGCCACAATTCTTGTATTTGGGGGTGAACAAAGGAGACTCTACATGGAAGCGTAGCTCACGTACATCATCAGTGATGAAGAAAACCCCACCAACCATCCTATTTTTTCTTTTGACACTGATTTGGGATCCAATATATTGCAGCTGACTGATACTCTTGAACCTCCTCTTGAAATAAGAAAACAATCCATTATTTTTTGTGAAATCCCTCCTCCAACTACCCCTGTTTGGAAGATGTTCTTTGATGGAGCCTCTTCTAAGGAATGTGCTAGTGTTGGAGTAGTGTTTGTTTCACCGTGTCAAGAGACCATACCCTTGTCCTAAAAATTAGAATTTGAAGCTACCAACAATGTGGCAGAGTATGAAGTTCTTGTTTTAGTTTTAAGGGGTGCAAAGGACATGGGGATAGAAGAGCTATCAGTATTTAGAGATGCAGAGCTAATTGTTCATTAGATAAAAAAAAACATTTATCAAGCTAAGCATCCTAGGCTCAGAGATTACAAAAATGAAGTGTGGGACCTAGTTGAGAGTTTCTTCTTGGCTTTCAACATTTCATTTATTCCAAGAGAGGATAATATCGTGGTTGATTATTTGGTTGTTTCATCAAGCCATTTCTGAGTCCCACTGCCACCTAAGCTCAAGTATGATGTAGAGGTGAAATATAGACCCTCTATACCTGAAAATGTCAAGCATTGGAAGGTGTTTGAGGATGATCTTGAGATCAAAAAATTTCTTGAGTCCGTTGAGGAGTTCTCTGCATTACATATTGATGAAGATCATGATTCTGAATGTAACCCTCATGCTGATGTATTTTTAAACAAAATTGCTAATCACCATATTGTTCAGCTACCTACCAACCACATTCCAAAGGGACTAGTTCATTTGGAAAGATTGTTTGATGGGAATGATGTGGTAGTAAAATTTAAAGGCTCAATTGATGATGTTGATATAACTAAGTGCAATATTGGCATAGAGAAGGACCCAAAATTTGTCAAGTTGTCAAGCAGGCTTGTCAAGGGAACAAAGGGATGAATATGCAAAGTTGTTAAAAGAATTTGCTGATGTGTTTTCCTGGACATATGAAGATCTCAGAACATATGACACAAGTTTCATTGAACATAAGATAACATTGAAGGAAGAGGCCAAACCATTTAGGAATAAATTGAGACAAATAAATCCTATGTTGCTGCCTATTTTCGAGAAAGAGGTGAAAAATATTTTGGATTCCTAGATTATCATCCCTCTGAGGTATTCTGAATGGGTGGCCAACCTGGTCCCAGTGAGAAATAAGAATGGAGAAATCAGACTTTGTGTCGATTTCAAGAACCTGAACAGAATCTCTAAGAAGGACAATTACCCCCTGCCAAAGATGGAGCACATATTATAGAGGGTAACAAGTGAATCTAAGATGTCCATGATTGATGGATTTTCTAGCTACATTCAAATCTCTGTCTTTCCTAAATAAAGAGATAATACAACCTTCACTACCCCTTGGGGAACATTAATGTACACTAAGATGCCCTTTGGTCAGATGAATGTAGGGGCAGCTTTTCAACGAGCCATGGACATAGCATTTATTGGGAAACAAGACAAGTTTATGGTCATCTATTTGGATGACATAACAATGTTCTCATGATTTGATAAAGAACATCATGACCATTTGAAAAGGGTCTTTTTGAAATGCAGAAAGTTTGGTCTCTCTTTAAATCCAAAAAAGTCATTATTTTCCATGAAAGAGGGGAAATTGTTCGGGCACATTGTGTCAGCTAAGGGGGAAAGGATTGATCCAAGCAAGGTAGAGGCTATCCAAACTTTTTCACTCCCTATATACAAGAAATAAGTTCAGTCTTTCTTATGGTAAATTAATTTTTTGAGAAGGTTTGTTTCAAATTTTGCTGAGTTGGTGAAGTTTATCACAACCATGTTGAGGAAAGGAAATAAAATCAAATCGACTTCTGAATCTTGTAACTCTTTTGACCAAATAAAGAATTCCTTGAATGAATCACCTGTGCTCATCGGTCCTAACTACTCCAAGGAGTTTCTAATTTTCTCTTTTTCTTCATTTGACATAGTAGCAGTTGTTTTATTACAGAAAAATATCGAAGGGTTAGAGCATCCCATTACCTTTTTCAGTAGGGCACTGAGAGATGCTGAAATAAAGTATGACAACATGGAAAAGTAGGCATATGTTTTGGTTAAAGCTCTCAAATATTTCAGAGTTAATGTGCTACATTCAAAATTCATTTCATATGTCCCTTCAGCCTATGTGAAGGAGATCCTCATTCATCATGACATAGACGGAATAAGGAACAAGTGGATTGCCAAAATCATTGAATTTTATCTTGAAATAAATCCTACCAAATTGGTTAAAGGTCAAGGTTTATCTAGGTTGCCAGTTGAATCTAATTATAAATCCTTGGGGGTAAATTTCATCAACATTTTTTCATATAATCAGCAAGCTGAGTTCTCTGATGAAGATCCTAAAGTCACACCCCTGTTTGCAGGATGCACTTGGTACAAAGACATTATATTTTTCCTACAGAAGTTACAGCCTCCTAATGGCATGGGAAAGAGAAAGGTAAGAGATTTGAAGATCAAATCAATTAAATATTGTCTGATTGATCAAGTTTTATATTGGAAAGACCCTTTAGGAGTGCTTTTGAGATGTCTAGGCCCACAGGAAGCCAAAAAGATTATGTATGATTTTCATGACAGTTTATCTGGGGGGCATCACTTCTGGAGAACCACGGCCTATAATATTCTCAGGGCTGGTTATTCTTTGCCTAGTATCTTCACTGATGTTTGTGCTAAGATCAGGGCTTGTGTTAAGTGTCAAAAATTCTCTGGAAAGTATCAACTCAAGTCTTTTCCACTGAAGCCTGTGGTAGCTCCAGGACCCTTTCAGCAGTGGGGCCTAGATTTTATTGGGGAAATTCACCCTTCTTCAAGTGGTCAACATAGATGGATCTTGATTGCCACATATTACTTTACTAAGTGGATAGAGTCCATCCCTACAAGAAATGCTTCTCACAAGGTAATCATTGGGTTTCTTGAAGATATTATGGCAAGATTTCGCTATCCAAACATAATTGTCACTGATAATGCTGCATCCTTCAAAGCCGAACCATCGATTAAGTTTTTTGAATAGTTTGGAATCACATTAATTCACTCTACTCCTTACTATCCCCAAGGGAATGGACTCAAAGATTCCTCTAACAAGAGCCTTCCTAAGATCATCAAAAGACTGTTAGGATACAACAAGAAGGCATGGGATTCGAAGCTTAAATTTTCTTTATGGGCTGACAGAGTGACAACAAAGAGATATTTTGGTATCTCTCCTTTCCAGCTTATATATGGAGTTGAATCCATTTTTCCTCCTCATCTTTCCTTACCTATGGTGAAATTCTTCCAAGACTACTAGGGAGAACCAAATGATATGATTAGGAGAATACAACAGCTGGTAGAAGTGCAACAGACGAGGGAGAAACTATTGGAAAAAGCATATGAGCATCAACAGAAGATAAAGAGGGCCTTTGACAAGAAGGTGAACAAAGAGGATTTCCAGCTGGGAGATCTAGTACTCAAATGGGATGCATCTAAGCAAGATAAAGGAAATCACAGTAAATTTGAGGCCTTATGGATCAACCCCTTCAAAATTTATGACGTTTTTTCAAATAACACTTACAAGTTGTAGGATTTGGAGGATGCTAAAGTTTTTGGTAGCCCTGTAAATGGG
>ML804206.1:18562-33233 GCA_009831015.1 Picea engelmannii | reverse complement strand
ATTTTGTGGGCAGAAGCATGCATGAGAACAATATATGTTCAGAACAAGAGTACTCACCATATTTTGAAGAACATAACTCTTGAAGAATCCTACACTAGAGTGAAGACTGAGATTGAACACTTTAGGATGTTTGGGTGCCCAGTGTATTTTCATGTACCCAAAGAGAATAGGTCCAAGCTATACCCTTCATGTAGAAAGGATACATTTATGGGATAAAATGAATCTTCAAAGACATATCGGATCTACATCCCTAGTCAGATACAGATTGAGATAAGAAGAGATGTTTTCTTTGAAGAATATATAGCCTTTCAAAGATCCATAGAATATTAGATGGATATTTATAGTGAGACACTACCTTCTCCCCCTTCAACAATTCAGAGGGAGACATACATTATTCCAGTTGATCCACTTGTTCCAGCTGATCCAGTTGCTCTAGTTGATATACCAAGAGATATTGTAGTAGGGCATAAAATGCCTACCTGGGCTCAACAAACTCTGTAGGAGGAAGAGGGACATACAATCCCCTCAAGGAACATCTCGAGAGAGAAAAGATATTTTTGAACTACCTTTCATCCATTAGCCACATTATTGATTTTGAGCCTTCTTGTCATGGAGAAGTGACGGGTGAACAGGTATGGAAATATTCCATGACAGAAGAATACCAGTCTATCTTGAAGAATGATGTATGGGATATTGTTTTGAGACCAGAAGGGAAGTTTGTGGTGACTTCCAAGTGGATCTATAAGAACAAGCATGCAACCGATGGAAGTGTCGAGAAATACAAAGTGATATATGTAGCCAGAGGATTATCACATGTAGAGGGAGTTGAATATGATGACACAATTTCTCCAGTAGCTCGATACAATTCTATTTGTACTATCATCAATGAGTTGGAAAATACATTAGATGAATGTAAAGAAAACCTTTCTCAATGGTGAGATTGAGGAAGACGTTTACATCAAGAAGCCATAGGGATTCGTGACATACAATGAGAAAACATGTGTATAGGTTGAAGAAAGTCTTGTATGGACTAAAGCAAGAACCTCATGTTGAGTATGAGAAGATGGATGGATTCTTGATGAGTTTGGATTTCAACAAGAGTGTTGTTGGTCCAAACCTATATTATCATATTGTTGGAAACAAGTGCCTGCTCTTGGTACTGTATGTGAATGATTTATTCCTTACCAATTCAGAAAGACTTATTGTTGAATGCAAGTGAGCATTGACTTCTATTTTCGAGATGAAGGATCTAGGTATGTTTCACTACTTCTTGTGACTAGAAGTATGGCAGAGGACTGATGAGATTTTCCTGATTCAAGGAAAATATATAGTGGGTAAATTAAAGAAGTTAAATATGACAAAATGAAAGTCCATGCCTACACCAATGGTGATGGATTTGAAGCAAATGAATGATGATGATTCAGTCAAGATTGATACACAGTTGATTAGATCATTGATGTATCTGGTTAACACCAGACCTGATATATGCTATGCAATGAATGTGCTTAGCGAGATCATGAGTCAACTAAGACATAATCACTGGATAACAAAAAAATATGTATTGAGATACCTACGAGGCATAGTTGGATATGTCCTGAGATATGCCTCCAATGTAGACTTGAGCTTGCAGGGATATGTCAATGTAGATTGGGTAGGGAGCACAGTGGAATGGAAGAGAACCTCAGGTTATTTCTTTACCTTAGGGTCTGCCATGGTTTCCTGGTGCAGCAGGAAACAAAGATCTGTGGCATTGATTACCGCAAAGGTATAGTACATAACATTGAGTGTGGCAGTTTGCAAAGTAGTGTGTCTTCGCAAGATTCTGACAGATTTATTTGATCATGAGATGGAACCTATTATTATTCATTGTAATAACTAGAGATTTTTGAAGCTCTCTAAGAACCCTGTGTTTGATGATAGATCGAAACACATTGAGAAAAAATATCATTATGGTGCAGAGAAAAGCAGTACACATGTAGTACCTTCCTACACATGAGAAGATTGCAGATTTCTTCACCAAACCTCTTGCCAAGATGAAGTTCGAGTACTTCCATGAGAGAATTGGCCTAGTGGAGAATACCTCCCTCGCTCAGAGGGAGTTTTGATGACTACAGTCAAGACGAAGTTCGAGTACTTTTGTGCGAGACTTGGCCTAATGGATAATACCTCCCTAGATGAGAGGGAGTGTTGATGATTATAGCTACGTGAGACATCCTCCAAGACACAGGCTGAGTGAGTCGGCCTATGAGGAAGCCCATGAGTTGGGTGTACCCATGAGATGGGTTTTTTGTTCCTCTCTGAGACGAAGAAGGAATGTTGTGTGCCCCTGTGTGGGGTGAGGAATCCCATGAGTTGAGTGTGCCCATGAGTTGGGTGTGCACACGAGATGGGTGTGTGGTTCCTCTCTGAGATGGAGATGGAATGTTGTGTGCCTCTGTGTGGGGTGAGGAAGCCCATCAGTTGGGTGTGTCATTCTCTCTGATATGGAGATGAAACGATGTACTAGTATCCTCTGTGAAAAGATTTGAGATGATGTGATACTCCAGGTGATTCTCCTATTAGATGCAGTGAGATAGAGATATGTTGAGTAGGATGTTCATGTGGTTGAGCACAATTGGATGTGATCTTATTGGTTGAGCACTATTGAGTGTGTATTCTAATGATTCTCCTATGAGACACAGTGAGATAGAGACTTGGACGTCCCTGTGGCTGAGCATATGTGGGCATGCCCCTAGTGGTTGAGCACTAGTGGGTGTATGAGAACCCTTGCTATATTGTCCAAGAGTCAGACTTACCTGTAAGCCTATTTGGGATGTAAAGGGTACAGGTTGGCCCCACCATAAAGTGAAAGATAATTAATATAAAAGATAATTAATGTAAAAGATAATTAATATAGTAATTATTAATTATATTTTGATTTATTGAGGTCAGAACTGTTGTGCCAATAGACACTATTGTTGATATGTCAAGTCTAATATAAATAAAGGTAATTTCCCCATTGAGGAAACATAACACAAGTGTGAGTTTGGAAATTTCGGCAAATTGTTGTTCTTGGGCTGAAGTGCACACCTCTCTTGGGTGCTAGCTTTCTAGGTTTTGTGAGCACCCTTTTGTGTGCTAGGTTTATGGTGTGTGAGGTCTTTCTCTTGAAGAATATAACAAAGGATTGGTTGGGTTTTCTTCCCTTGTTGAGAAGGGTTTCCCATGATACTTCTTGTGTACTTGTGCATCATATTTCTTCTTGTGATCTTGGTTGCTACAAAAGATTGTTTATGGTGTAACTGCAATTGTCTATGGTTTAAGTAAAATGATAAAATTGGAATGAACTTCATGCTTGAGCGTAGCTTAATGAAAAATCAACAATTTCAAGGTCACCATGAAAAGATTTCCATGTTGTTTACTGAAAACTTCGATGGATATGAGACAATGATTGGCAATGTGTTGATAAGTGTTATTGAGTATTCCATTGCAGCTACATGTAATATATCATTATATGGACAAAGATGGTGGAAAAAAGACAAGTTTTTTGTTGATCTAGCTAATCAGTTTCTAGTTCTAGAACACCATGACCCAGATTGGAGCCAGGGTATTCCACTGAAATTGTTAAAGGAAGAATGGATTAACATTTTGAAAGTAATTCACAGGTACATTACTTATGAAGGCACATTTTCAATTATTCATTGTTATCATGTACACATGTTAATGCAAGTAAGTGGTGATATTCCTTTGATATTTCCTTTTTATCTATTAAATATTTTAATGAAAATGTATAAGAGAATTCAAACTCATCCTCAATCTGCTGGTAAGAGTTTGTTTCACCAAGGTTTCATCAAAATTTTGGTCCTATATGCATTAAGATAAGTCCAACTGTCATGGAACTAGTTGCTTGATTCATTGGATCTTGAAGAACAAGGGCCTAAAAAAAAATGTTTCAGAAAAGAAATATCCAGGTTCCAAAATGAAAAAGGAAGTTTCTAAAGGGTTTGCAAAATCAAGAGGAAATTGCATGTAGCTACAAGAACCAGATCTAAAAAAGGGAAGCTCTAGATGCAACCAGATACTGAGATCGAACCACAAAGTGAAACCCCTGCTCCAGGATACAAGTCCAAAGGTGTTAACATAGTATATACCAGAAGAGAAACAAGGAAAAAAATTGAATAGTCAACAAAGAGACATGATGAACCTGTAGCAGAGATAAAGGATAAGAAATCAAGTATGAAAGGAACAGGCAAGAAAATACCAGATTATAAAAATAGACCTAAAACCAGGGAAACTAACAAACTCAGACTCAATTTTAAATCCATATTAAATCCTTCTCTTAAGAAGAATAATTTGATTATCCTTGATGATGAAACAATGGAAGAGACTAAGAAATCAAAGGAACAATCACTAGTAATTGTGTCAAAAAAAATTGAAGCTAAAGTAAAAGTGGATCCAACCTATGATATGTAAGATCCAAATACAGCAGGAACCCAGAGTTTAGAGGAATTTGTGACTGAGGGGATGGCCATGGATTCATCTTCATATGTACAAATATATGAATTCAGAGCTAGAAACCCTAACATATCTATAGATCTAGATAATCTTTCAACTGAGGAAAGTTCTGATAAATGCAAAGAGCAAGTAAACAATCAATCAAAGCAAAAAATTAAGAAGTTGCAAGCAACTGCAAATAAACTGGAGCAAGAGAAATCAACACTGGAACATTGGAATGTTGAGCTTCTTGGAAAGGTACAGAAACTAAAATATAATAATAATACGAAAAGGGAATAATTCAGAAAATTGAGGAAATTAAATATCAAACTCTAGTGGCACAATGTTGTTCTCGATACCAACATAAAGCAAGAGAATAATATAGGTCTTTCTTCATCTTCACAGTAAATTTTACATGATAAAAGCAACATTCAATTTTGAATTTTTTTACCAGAAGAAGTACCTACATCCAAATAAAGTGGAAACTATGAAACTGATACACACGGGCATGGTATTTTTGCAGATTGAAAGTGAATACAGTGATTCAAATTTTACAACTAATGAGGACCCTTTCAACAGACTCTTGTAGTCTTATTTTCACCAATTGCTGAAGTAATTCAAGTCAGTCAAGGTTATTCCTATCATATCAATTGTGTTCACATTTTATGCCAGTTTTGAAGGACCATCTTAGCATCAATTTCAACACTATATTTTGTGGGATATGGATATGTTGTCAGATCAGGACTAGTCAAATGTCAAGTCATATATCTAAAGAATATGTTGTGGATATTTGAATGCATATATCTAAGAGGATATGTATCCTAGGTTCTATCTAGGAATTAGGATCATATTGAAACTATATCTAGAAATTAGGATCTTTTGAAACTAATTGTTGTGTATAAAAAGGGAACTAGTTGACAGAAGAAGGGGTTGGAAGTGGAGATATCAAAAATTTGTTTCTATCAGTAAGAACTGGAGTATGTTTCATTTTTCACTAATTGAAATGGCTATCTAATGGTTATATTTCTCTTTTGTCTTGTATTTTTTCTTGTCTTACTTGAATGTATGTTTATTTTTGAAAAATGCAAATTGATATTTTATATTTATGATATGAGTCCGTGAAAATTTTGTTGATTACTTATTCATTTACCTTTTTATGTTCAAGTACATGTTTCTTATTCTTAAATGATATTTAGGAAATAATAATTTTCATATGTGAGTGGACAAATTGGAAACCCACATACCTCTATCATGTTTTTGAAACCTCTTGTTTGACTCATCAGATTGACAACCAGTTAATAAGAAAAGTGTGATAATAACCCTTTCCTGTGATAAGAAACTGATATTAATCTATACCCACTATTTAACCTTCTAATCAATTTCAAAACCTAAAACAAATCTTTATTTATAAAAACCATTGCAATAATTTGATGATTCCCTAGCTTGCCCCTTAGCAGTCAAGTGAAAATTTAGGGACTGGCATATTTTGGCACCATTGTCGGGGATGAAGGAATGAAGTTTTTTTCCCTAGGAAGAATGAAATTGAGATAAACTACCTCTTGATGGTGAACAAGAGTTGGATACAAAAGTAGACAACATAGTTTTCACCTAGAGACTCCATTACTGAAGATATGGCTCCTAAAAGAGAATTGAACGGATCAAATCCTAAGCCCACCAAAACCTCAATATCAACTTCATATTCAAAAAGGAAAGTGACCAGAGCCAATCTTGATCCTATTCCAATTTCATTAGTATTAGATCCTGAAAAACTATTGAGAAAATCTAGAGAAACTCCAAGTCAGTCTTCATCTTCAAAGGGTAAATCTACATTTTTTGGAGAAACCATTTATGAGTCCCAAGTACCCATTGTTGTCCCTCGGGAAGAATTAGTGTTTGTAATTGAGGAAAAAATTGTAGCACATCCTTCAAATTTAGTTCTTCCTACAACCATATCTATAAATGATTTAACAGTAGAACAATGGAAATATTTTTATGAACTTATCAAACTAGAAGAAGAAGATATTACCTTCACAACCAAAACCTTAAGTGAGTTTCCTGCACATACCAAAGAATAAATTGACCAGATATTATCATCATCTTTATCTCATATTTTCACTTCTGAGAGAGTGAATCCTAAAGTTCAAGTTTTCAATAATATTTTGGCTATTGAAGGACTCTTATAATCTCAACAGATCCATTCTTAGCCTTCATCACCCCCCAAATTTCATACTCCTTTTTCACCTCATATTTCACTATCATCTTCTCCTCCTAAATATCCTACTGCAGTTGTTCACACCATGGCTAGCAATATAATGGATTCTATAATAGCTTCTAGGTATGCACCCCTGGTGTTACCTCAACTGTTATATGCTTTCTCAACTGCAGACTATATGAAATACTTGCCTAGGTTTAATGGAGAAGGAGAAGTAACAGTTGAAGAAATTTTGTCATCTTTGTACATATTTGTTGATAAATTCAATGTTGAACACACAGATGTTTGGATGAGGTTATTTTTACAGAGTTTGGATGGGGAGGTAAGGAAATGGTTCAGAGGTCTCCCTGCCAATTTTATTGCACACATTGATGCCTTAGATGATGTTTTTCTGAAACAATGGGGAGACAAGAAAGACTACTTGTACTATATTACTGAATTTGGAGCTCTAAAGAGAAAACAAGGTGAGTATGTCTCTGACTTTACCAAAAGGTTCAATAAAATGTACAGTAAAATACCTGATGAAATTAAACCCTCTGAAAATTATGCAAAAATCACTTTTTCCAATGCTTTTGATGTTGATTTCTCCCTCTTTTTAAGAGAAAGGAGGTCTATCACTCTAAGTCTGATGCAGGAGGTTGTTATTGAAGTAGAATCAAATATTTCAACAACTGAAATATTAAAATAAAAATCCGATATAGAAAAGAAGAAACAAAAGGAAGAACTTCCATCTTCTTCCCATTCATCATCAGGTCATAAATAGATGAAATGGCCAAAATGATGAAAACTTTGACATCTGAGCTTTCTAGATTAAAATTGGAAGCTAGGCCACCAAATAGGCATGTTCAGGAAGGAGAAAATATGAACCCTAATCAGTTTAGAAGGCCATCAAATGCACCTCAAATGATGCAAAGGGAAAGGAGGAATCAGGATGATCAAAGGGTATTACCTCATTTTAAAAATAATACAGTAGAAGAAAATTGAGTTGATGACACTGAAGATGATTCAGCAATTCATTTACATGATATTTATTTGCCGGCACCTCATCTAACGAAACATGAATATAAAAATTCCCTTACATTGAATCAGTTTGATTTGGATGATGGAGAAGAAATTTTTCAGAATGAACCTAAGAAGAAATATGATCTTAGACCTAGAACAAGTGGATGTAAGGCATATACATCAGCTTAGACAAAGAAGACAAGTGCACCAGTCAAATAGGTACCTAATAAAGAAGCAGAGAATGCATCATATCAGCAACAAGAGCATCATGTCAAGGTTAGTGTTCCAGAGATAAAAGAATCAGAGAAGCAATCTATTTCCTTCATTTTGGAGCATGAGATCAATAAGATCAAAATATCTATACCTTTGACAGAATTAATGAAGACTGGTCCTTTTAAAAAGACTATTTTTAAAGACTTGCAACCTCCTATTCATGTGAATTCCTATGATACTATAAATCTTGAAGACAAAAATACTTCTATTACCATTGGCCCACATATTGAAAATGGATCAGATATTTCTCCTCCATTTTATATATCTTTGAATGTTCATGAGAAAATTTTGCATAACTGCCTTATGGATTCAAGAGCTTCACACAATGTCATGCCAAAGCTACTGATGGATGAGTTAGGTATGGACATCACTAAGCCCTCCAAAATTTTTAAATGTTTAGGAGTCATTAAAGACATGGTTGTCACCTTATCTTAGTTGCCTATGAAAAATGTGGTCATGGATGTGGTGGTTGTTGATAGACCACCTAAGTTTTTCATGCTACTATCTAGATCTTTGGCTAAGAATGTAGGAGAATCATTGCATATGGAACTTAGATACACTACTATACATGTTTTTGGGGGAGAACATTAAAGGTTGTACAGGGAAGTCAGACTAGCCTATCTTGTAAGTGATCATGAAAATCCTGGAAATCGCCCTATTTATGTAGTTGAAGATGAAATTGGATCATCCATATTTCATATCAATGATGATTCCCTTGAGACATTAGCAATCATATCTATGAATAACCAATCAAAGGAGGTTGAACATGTAGTTTGGAAGATGTTATTTGATGGTTCTAGTTCAAAGGAAGGATCTAGAGCTAGGGTTGTGTTCATATCTCCTGCCAAGGAAGTCATCCCTCTGTCATATAAATTAGAATTTGATACCACAAATAATATTGTAGAGTATGAGGCCTTACTGCTGGGATTAAGGGATGAAAAGGAAATGGGGATTGATAAACTTGTTTTTTTTTAGATTCAAAGTTGATTATTCATCTAATCAGAAATATGTATTAGACAAAACATCAAATATTGAAGAAGTACAAAAATGAGGTATGGGACCTTATTGAATACTTTCTTCTAGCTTTTAATATAACATTTGTCCAGAGAAGTTTGAACCAACAAGATGATTATTTAGCCCTGGCAGCTAGAAATTTCAAAACTCCTATGTTTTCAAATATGAGATATGAAATTGAAGTAAGGAATAGGCCTTCTATTCCAGATAATATCAAATATTGGTAGGTTTTCAATGATGATCAAGAATTGAAGAGATTTTTAGAGACTGTTGGTGAGTTTTCTATAATCTCTATTGATCAGGAAAATGAAGATGAGGATGCATAAATTAAATTTTATTTTCCATTTCAGAATAAAATTGCAGGTCACAAGATTGTATAGTTAAAGACAAACCATTTACCAAAAGGTCTTGTTCCCCTTGAAAGGTTGTTCGACCATAATGATGTATCTAAGAAGTATGTTGTTCAAAGTCAAGAAACAAAGGTTGTTGATTACAATATCAGTTATGATTCAAACCCAAATATTGTAAATTTATGTAAATCTTTGTCTGAAAAATAGAAGGAGAGGTATGTCAGCTTATTGAAATAATTTTCTGATGTGTTTTCTTGGTCTTATGAAGACCTTAAATTTTTTTATACAAAAGTAATGCAACATAAGATCCATCTGAAAGCAGGATCTAAGCCTTTTAAGAATAAAATGAGGCATTTCAATCCTATGTTGTTTCTTATAATTGAAAAAGAGGTGAATAAACTGCTTGATACCAAGATATTAGTACCTCTCAAATACTCAGATTGGGTGGCTAATCTTGTTCATGTTAGGAAAAATAATGGTGAGATAAGGTTGTGTGTAGATTTTAGGAATTTGAACATATTTTCTCTGAAAGAAAAATATCCATTGCCCAATATGGATCATATTCTGCAGAAAGTAGTGGGTGCTCAAAAGATCTTCTTCCTAGATGGATACTTCAAATATAATAAAATATTAGTTTTTGAAGAAGACAAGAAGAAGACTGCTTTCACTACTTCTTGGGGAACTTTCACGTATAACAATATGCCCTTTGGTTTGATGAATACAGGGGCAACTTTTCAGAGGGACATGGACATTGTATTTGTGGGCGAAACAGATAAGTTCATGGTAATTTATTTAGATGTTATTATTTTTTTCTCAAAATCTAATGATGAGCACCTATAACACCTCAAGCAGACATTTGAAAAGTGCACGCGATATGGCATATCATTAAATCCAAATAAATCTCACTTTGTCATTCATGAAGGTAAGATCCTAGGGAATATTGTATCTACAAGAGGAATCAAGATAGATCCTGAGAGGGTGGAGGCCATTCAGAAGATTGACATTCCAAGGAACAAAAAGGAAATACAATCCTTCATATGGAGAATGAATTTTTTAAGGAGGTTCATACCCAATTTTTCTGAAATCATAAATCTCATTACCAATATGTTGAAAAAATATGCGAAAATCAAATGGGAATCGGAAGCAAAGTCTTCTTTTGATAAGATAAATAAATCCTTAATTGAAGCTCCAGTGTATGATTTTCTCATTTTCATCTGAAGATAAGCTTATGCATTGGTTAATGCATTGAAATCCTTCAGGGTGTATGTGTTGCAGCATGAAATAATTTCTTGTGTATTGAATAGTGTTGTGAAATAAATTCACTTCAATCATATAGTGAAGGAAATATGGGGAAATGGATAACCAAGATCTTGGAATACAATTTTGTCATAAAACCTACTAAACTGATCAAAGGACAGGGTCTTGCCAAATACTTACTGGCTCAAATCATAAAGTTCTTGGTTTGCATCACATTTTTAGTCAATCAAATAAGTCAATATTGCAGGCTAAAGGATCAGGCCTTCAGGTTATGGACATTTATCTTTCTTCACCTTGGTATAAAGATATTGTTTACTTTTTGCAAAATATCCAAGATCCTCCTAATTTTGACAAATCTAAAATTAGATCTTTGAAACTCAAATCTGTCAAATATTGTATAGTTAAACAATAATGGTTTTGGAGAGACCCTAATGGAATTCTACTGAAATGTGTTGATGAGGGATAAAGAAAAAAAATTCTGACATATTTTCATAAATTATTTTGCGGCGGACATCATCATTGGAAAGCTACAACTTTCATGATCCTAAGGGCCGGATACTATTGGCCCGTATTTTTTTCTAAAGTATTTACATAGGTTAGATCATGTGAGCAATTCCAGAAGTTTATAGGAACACAAAAAATTCTATCGCTTCCCATGAAACCTGTAATTGCAAATGGACCTTTTTAGTAGTGGAGCCTGGATTTCATGGGAGAGATCCACCCACCTTCTTTTGGACAACATAGGTGGATTCTTACAGCCATAGATTATTTTACAAAATGGATTGAGGTTTTCCCTACAAGGAATGCCACATATAAGGTCATCATGAGTTTTCTTGAAGGAAATATTTTCTCAAGATTTGGATGTCCCATAAAACTTGTTACCGATCACGCTCATGCATTCAAGTCTGCTTCCATGATTCAATTTTGTGGAAAATACAATGTTGAGTTGGCACATCACACCCCATATTAACCTTAGGGAAATGGATTAGCAGAGTCTTCCAATAAAAGTCTTGTCATAATCATGAAGAAATTGTTAACAGGAAATAAAGGTCTTGGGATTCTAACTTGAAATTTTCCTTATGGGATGATAGAATCAGTACTAAGAAATCTATTGGGACTTCACCTTTTCAACTGGTCTATGGGACAGATGCAATCTTTCAAACTCAACTTGGTTTGCCAGTATTAAAATTTATGAGAATTAGAAGAACCAAATGATATTCAAAGGATAATTTTCCAAATAATTGAAGTTATACAATAGAGTGAAAAGTTTAATGAAGAGTCTAAAGTCTATTATAGTAAAGTTAAGGCAACATTTGACAAAAAGACCAAAAAAGGCAATTTTAAAGCATGGGATCTTGTGTTGAGGTGGGATGCCAGAAGAGAGGAAAAATATAAGAATGGTAATTTTGACAATTTATGGTTTATTCCTTTCAAAATAGCCAAGGTACCGAATAAAAACACTTTCATCTTGCACAATTTGGATGATACTGAAATTTTTGGTGGCCCAATAAATGGGTGATTTCTAAAACACTACTTCTTTAAGCAAACCAGAATTTCTAGTTTGTATATAGCTTTGTTTTGATTTGGTGTGATTAATGGATTAGAGAAAATAAGACTCCATTTCCCAATGGAAGTACTGGTGTGTAATTATTTTTCTTTATAGTTAAAGATGCAGTGTGGTTGGTTGGTGAATAAGCAATGATTAATGTGAAGGAACGGGGCAAGACTATGAGTAACAATTTATGACAGGATGAAAATATGAAAAGACATTGGTCTACATATTCTTAATGTTTCATCATGAAACATTATCCCTAGAAGGAGCTAGTGTTATTCCTTGAATTTGGCTTGACTTGTTATTCACCATTATCCTCTCCTGACATCTTGTTGTTGCCTAGTTTTCCCTTTTGACTCATTTCTTCTACACCTTATGGTGTGTTTTTATTTTTTTCTTTAGTATTTTTTTCATGCATTGGTGAGATTAAGTTTGAATTAATATTCTTAGAGAATCTCCCATCATGATTAAGATCCATTTCTTGTTTAAATTTTAAAATTTTTAATTAAAGGAAGGAATTACAAGAATATTGTTATTCTTGTAGCACCTGAAATCATTGTTATTTTAAATGTGCCAAATCTCGAAAGATCGTGTCAGCAATTTCCTAAGATCATGAAGAAGGATCGGGCACTATTGATGATTCTAATCAAATCATGACATGATATTGGGTAATGATTCAAAGAGATCAGGTTTTGTACTTGTCAATTCTACATAAAATCGAGGGTTTCGGGTCACAATATCAAACATAAGAATTTATGATTCAATTCGTGGTATCTTTGTAGTGGATTAACTATGTTTTGCAGGTAAAGAAACTTCTTCATACCATTCAACATCTCAGAAGTTCCCAGAACACATATTACCCAAAACCCTAGCATCTGCAGGTTAACAGAAATCACAACCAGTATAATGGCTCCCAAGAAAGGTTGAAAGGTTACTCGATTAGAGTCAAAAAGGTCAGAATTGTTGGAAGCCTATCATGAAATGATGAAGAAATTCAAAAATGTAGGATGGTATGAGTTTTTTTCTTTATTTCAGGGTCACCATGAAAATATTTCCATGTTTTTAACTCAAAACTTCGATGGATATGAGAAAGTTATTGTAAATGTGTTGATAAGAGTTACTAAGAATTCCATTGTAGTTGCATGTAATTTTTTATTATATGTACAAAGATGGTGGAAAAAAGACAAGTTTCCTGTTGATCTAGCTAATCAGTTTCTAGTTCCAGAACACCATGACCTAGATTGGAGCCAGGTTATTCCACTTAAATAGTTAAAGGTAGAATGGATTAACGTTTTGACAATAATTCACAGGTACATTACTTGTGAAGGAAGATTTTCAATTATTCATTGTTATCATGTATGCATGTTAATGCATGTAAGTGGTGATCTTCCTTTGAGATTGTCTTTTATCTATTAAAGAGTTTAACAAAAATTTCTAAGAGAATTCAAACTCATCCTCAATCTGTTGGTAAGAGTTTGTTTCACCAAGGGTTCATCAAAAATTTGGTCCTATATTCATTAAGAGAACTCCAACTATCATGGAACCAGTTGCGTGATTCATTGGATCTTAAGAACATGTGCCTAAAAAGACAAATGTTTCAAAAAATAAATCTTCAGGTTCCAAAACGAGAAAGGAAGTTTCTAAAGGGCCTACAAAATCAAGAGGAAATTTCCCTATAGCTACAAGAACCAGATCTCAGAAAAGGAAGCTCTGGATTCAACCAAAAACTAAGATCAAACCACAGAGTGAAACCCCTACTCCAGGATACGAGTCCAAAGGTGTTAACAAAGTATATAACAAAAGAGCAACAAGTAAAAAAATGAACATTCATTAGAGAGACATGATGAACCTATAGCAGAGATTAAGGATAAGAAATGAAGTATGAAAGGAATAGGAAAAAAAATACTAGATTATAAAAGAATACCTAAAACCAGGGAAACTAACAAAGTTAGGTTCAATTCTAAATCCTTATTCAATCCTTCTCTTAAGAAGAAGAATTTGATTATCCTTGATTATGATACAATGGAGGAGACTAAGGAAGAAAAGGAACAGTCACAAGTAACTGTTTCAGAAAAATTTGAAGCTAAGGTGAAAGTGGATCCAACCTATGAGATGTCAGATCCAAATACAGCAGGAGCCCGAATTTTAGAGGATTTGTGACTGAGGGGATGACCATGGATTCATATTCAAATGTACAAAGATATGAATTCAGAGATATAAATCCTAATAGATCTATAGCTCTAAATAAGCCTACAATTGAGGAAATTTATGAGAAATGCAAAGAGCAAGTAAACAATCAATCAAAGAAAAAAATCAAGAAGTTGCAAAGAAACTGGAGAAAGAGAAACCAAAACTGGAACATTGGAATGTTGAGCTCCTTGAAAAGGTACAAAAACTAAAAGATAAAAATAAGATGAAAATAGAACAATTCAGAAAATTGAGAAAAATATCAAACTCTACTGGCACAATGTTGTTCTCAAGACCAAGATAAAGAAAGAGAATAATAGAGGTCCTTCTTCATCTTCACAATAAAATTTC
>ML804205.1:298865-309165 GCA_009831015.1 Picea engelmannii | reverse complement strand
TAATTGTATAAGGACCAAATCCCCTTTTGCGGATTGGTCATCGGACAATTACAAAGGGTAGAATAAGAAGTCGGCCCCAACAGTTATAATGGAAGACCCATAATTAATTAAAGGTGGGTTTACCCACCCAGAGTGAGAGGTCGACCCTGCCAGATTGTGACCTTTCACACATGCCAGGTTGATATAAATAAGAGGCTAGCGCCTCACTTCTAACACACACTCACTTGCTCATTATCTTATGAGGCAAGCTGCAATTAGAAGTTGGAGAGAGGAGAAGAAGAGTGGCACATCTCTTGGGGAGGACTTTCTGTATTGGTTTGAGCTATCTCTTGAACATTGTATCAGCTATTTATGATAAGGAAGTTTTTGCTGGGTTTTCTTCCCCTAGAGGGTTTCCCAGGATAAATGTTGTGTCTCTTGTGAATGTGTATTTCTCAGTGATCTTGTTCTTATTATGCTCTTATCTAATGAAATGCAAAGAACTATAATAATGACATAAAACATTAACACAACACACCTCCAACAACTATCAGATTGCAATTCCGAGAATTTTGGATTTTTGGCCCGAGGGTTTCTAGGGTTTCACAATTTTCTGCAGAAAATTCAAATTTAGGGTTTCTGCAACTCATTGAAGGAGCTTTTCATCTCAACAATGTTCTTCTGACTTTTAAGGATTATTTTTGGTATTCATAAGCCCACTGAAACCTAATATTGCTAGCCTAGCCTAACCGTTAGGTTTCTTAGCCCAGTGGGTAAGGGTTTGTGAAGAATCTAAAAAATATGATGAACAAAGCCTTGGTGGAAGATAGGCTTGATGGATCAAGCAACTTTAGTTCCTGGAAGTCAAGACTTCAGATCACCCTTGAAGAGGATGACCTATTAAGTGTGATACAAAAGGCTTTACCAGAGACAACTACCGATGAAGAGAAGGAAGAAAGGAAGGAAGATGATGTCAAGGCAAGGAAGATAATCATCTACTCAGTAAGAGATCATCTCTTACCTTGGATTGCCAACCTAAAGACAACTTATGAAATGTATGAAGCATTGAAGAATATGTTTGAGAGTAACAACACCCTCAGAGCTCTTACATTGAAGGGCCAACTTTAAAATATCAAGATGACAAAAAGTGACATCGCTGCTATCTTCTTCATGAAGATGTTATAGATCATACATCAACTCGGTGCCATTGGAGAAATCATATCAGACAAAGAACTTGTCTTGACCACTCTCAATTCTCTTCCAAAACATTGGGAACCATTTCTTCAAAGTATCAGTGGTAGAGAACAACTACCTACTTTTGATCGTTTATGGACATACTGTACCCATGAAGAAATCAGAGTTATAGCTAGAGGAGTGGAAGACTCACCTCATGATGACAATCATGCTCTTTCCCTTCATAAAAATAAAGGAGGAAGAAATAAAAGAAACTTCAGTCAAACATTCAAAGACGAGAAGAGTTCATCAACTTCAGGTTATGATCACATAAAAGACATGTCAAAAATCCAGTGCTTCATATGTGACAAGTATGGACACTTTGCGAGAAATTGTCCTACCAGGAAGAGAGGAAGACAATATGCTTCCACTGCTGACATGGATCCAAACCCACCTTAGAGAGATGAAGACAGGAGAGATGCGGATTTATTCCTCTGACTCTTTTCAGGAAGACCAAATACAATATTGAGCATGACTGTAGACTAGGGCAAGTTTTGTACTACATTCCTTATTTGATTTAATCATTAACCTGTAGTTGCTTGCATTCTGATAATGAAGGGTATTATCCATAGTGTGGGAGCCTTCTTGAATTGGACCATTATCCCTGGTACAAGAGTCCAAATTTTCTTGGTTGATTATTATCCTAGTATGAGAGGACAACAAAGTACTGTAGAGTCAGTAGAGGACCTGAGAATACATGAGATGTCTCCAGGTTAGCAACACATAAAAAAGAAGATGTCTATCCTTCAGAATTTAGAGGGAGTCACTTGACTCAGAGGGAGTCAAAATATGTGAGATGAAGGAAGAGACAATACCTTCTCCCCCTTCAACAATTTAGAGGGAGACAATCATTGTTTCAGTTGATCCAGTTGATATCCCCAGAGGTATTGTAGTAGGCCATAAAAGGCCTGCTTGGGCTCGACAAACTCTGCAGGAGGCAGAGGGACATGCAACTCCTCGAGGCACATTCCGAAAGAGCAAGAGACCATAGAGATTTTCGAGCTATGTTTCAACCATGAGCCACATCATTGATACCGAGCCTTCTTGTCTTAGAGAAGCAGCAGGTATGGCAAAGATGCCATGACAAAAGAGTATCAGTGCATCATGAAGAATGATGCGTGAGCTATTGTTCCGAGACCAGAAGGGAAGTCTGTAGTGACTTCCAAGTGGATCTATAAGATCAAGCATGCAACTGATGGAATTGTCGAGAAGAACAAAGCAAGATTTGTGACCAGAGGATTCTCATAGGTGGAGGAAATTGATTATGAGGAGACATTTGCTCCAGTAGCCTGATACACTTCCATCTGTACTATCATTGGTACGAGAAGATGGATGGATTCTTAATGAGTTTGGGCTTCAACAAGAGTGTTGCTGATCCAAACCTATATTATTACATTGTTGGTGACGAGTGCTTGATCTTGGTCCTGTATGTGGATGACTTATTCCTCACCAGTTTAGAAAGACTTATTGCTGAATGCAAGCGAGCATTGACCTCTGAATTCAAGATGAAGGATCTGGGTATTATGCACTACTTCTTGGGACTAGAAGTATGGCAGACTGATGAGATTTTCCCGAGTCAAGGAAAATATACAGTGGAGATATTGAAGAAGTTTGGTATGACAGACTACAAATCCATGCCTACACCGATGGTAATGGATTTGAAGAAAATGAAGGATGCTTCTACTGATTCAGGCGAGATTGATCCACATTTATACTGACAACTGATTGGATCATTGATGTATCTGGTTAACACCAAACCTGATATATGCTATGCAATGAATGTACTTAGTCAGTTCATGAGTCAGTCGAGACAAACTCACTGGATAGCAATGAAGCATGTATTGAGATATCTACGAGGCACAGTTGGATATGGCCTGAGATATGCCTCCAGTGTAGACATGAGTTTGCAGGGATATGATGATGCAGATTGGGCAGGGAGCACAGTGGAATGGAATAACACATATGGTTGTTGTTTTACCTTGGGGTCTGCCATGGTTTCCTGGTGCAGTAGGAAACAAATCTTTGTGGCCTTGAGTACCGATGAAGTATAGTATACAACGTTGAGTGTGGCAGTCCGCGAAGCAGTGTGGCTTCGCAAGATCCTGACAGATTTATTTGATCATGAGATAGATCCTACCATTATTCATTGTGATAACTAGAGTTGTGTGAAGCTCTCTAAGAATCCCGTGTTTCACGATAAATCGAAACACATTGAGATAAAATATCATTATATCAGAGACATGGTGCAGAGGAAAGCAATACACGTGCAATACCTTCCTACACATGAGTAGATTGCATATATCTTCACCAAACCGCTTTCCAGGACGGAGTTCGAGTACTTCCATGAGATAATTGGCTTGGTGGAGAATGCCTCCCTAGCTGAGAGGGACTATTGATGATTGCAACTTCGTGAGACATCCTCCAGGACACGTTCTCCTCTGAGATTGAGTTGAGTCGACCTGAGAGGGAGCCCAATGTTGGGCATACCCACGTGATGGGGCATCGTTCTCCTCTGTGTGAGAGTTGAGTCATCCCCCAATGGATGTGGCATCGTTCTCCTCTGGAGAGTTGATTCGTCCCCTAGTGGTTGGGTGTGCCCATGTGATGTGTGTATCGTTCTCCTTTGTGTGAGAGTTGAGACGATGAGGTACTCCAGATGATTCTGTTGAGTATGATGTCCCTGCAGCTGAGCACAGGTGGACGTGTCCCTAGTGGTCGAGCACTAGTGGACGTGTGGATCCCTTGCTATATTGTCTAAGTGTAAGATTTACCCGTAACCCTAATTGTGATGTAAAGGGTACAGGTCAACCCCACCATATGTGAAAGATAATTAATGTTTATTGTAATAATTAATTATTTTCTGAGTTATTGAGGTCGGCCCTATTGTGCCAACAGAGACACCTATTGCTGTGTTTGGTCTAGTATAAGTAAAGGTGATTTCCCCATTGAGGAAACACACATCACTTGACATTTCAAAATTTCAGCAAGTATACTTTAAGGGCAGAAGTGCACACCTCTCTTGGGCGCAAGTTTCAAGGTAGTAGAGCACCCTCTTGTGTGCATGAGGGTTTTATGGTTGGGGGATCTTCTCTTGAGAATATAACAAAGGATTGCTGGGTTTTATTCCCTTGAGTAGAAGGGTTTCCCAGGATATTTCTTGTGTTCTTGTGCATGGTACTTCTTCTTGTGATCTTGGTTATTGCAACAATTGTGAATGGTGTAGCTGCATTTGTTTATGGATCAAGTAAATGCTAAAATTGAAATAAACCTCATGCTTGAGCCTAGCATAGCAAAACTTAACAGTAAAGGTTAGCTAAAGCTTCAAAGAGGAAGATGTGAGTGTTTGTTTGATCAACCATTCACTATAGTGAGTAGACTAGTGCCATTTAGGGTGTATGGAGTCAACAATAGCAACAACAAATTTTAGAGCAAAATAACAATGATAATACTTAGTCAAAGGATATGGAATGGATGGAGGAGGTGTTGGTAACCCAAGGCCTAAAGCATCCAATTCCTAAAAGAAAATTGGCTAGAAAGTAAGGAAACTTAGGCCCTAGCGAATTCTCTTCCCTTAGACAATTTGGAAATAATATATGCAATAGGCAATTAGAGTAGGGCTACTAGAGTGCTAGCATTTCAGGGCTCTAGTAGCTACTTCTAAACAAGGTGCACTTTGAGAAATTTAAACAAGTGGAAAACTATAGAGAGAAAGATAATAGCTTATGTTTCTCTCCTAGGGTTTTAATTAGGCAATTTCATAATCTCTAACATGAACCAAGTAAAATTTACCACAAGCATTCATTAACATAAACAAATTGTAGATTTTCTACTTACTTCACCAAGAATAATCAAGCCAAACCTTAGTTGAAGATCTTCCACCATGAAAAATAACCAAGATACACCAAAATATGCCTTTGCAAGAAGTTGGGCCTAAAATTTCAGCCAATAGCCCTTAAATTGGGCACAAATTTCAGTCCACACACTTGTGTGATGAGTTCATCATGAAAAAAATGAGAGTTCTCTCTCTATTTACACAATATCAATGACCTTTAATTAAAATTAGGCCATAAAATGGTCGATATGACCAAATTACATTTAAAATCCAGTTTTTTACATAAATGACATTAATTACACCCTAATTTCATCTCAAAGGGTGACTTCATGCCCTTCTAGGGTGACGTTAGGCCCCTAGGGTGGAACATTAGGCCTCATATGCAGAACGTTTGGCCTCCAAAGGCCTTGAATGTTGCCACAGGTGCCAACTAGCACACAACTGCCCTCATAAGTGCTAACCCTAACTTTGGATGATGTTAGGGTCATAATGATGACGTTATGAGCTCTTAAGGGTCAACATCCTGGTGGAAATGAAAGACCCCCTTGGGTCTAGGCCTGTCAGAGTGTCTCAGGGGCAATATCCTTCTTTCTTCTTGGTGCAAGCCTTTGGTGTCTCTCTGCCCTTTGTTGGGGTCACAACATCCATTTGTGGGATTTCAGCCCCATGGAGGTCCGAGCTAATCATTCCCCCATATGTACCTGTCCATTGGGCAAAGTCCTGCAACCACAACAAGTACGCCGTCCAGGGGTTCATAAGTCACATGGATCATAGCAATGTCAATCACATCTAATAATCAAATTACCCAAACATGTGCATCAAACCCCCCTTTACCCAGATAAATGCTCAAAGACGTTATGCAATTTAACAAGTCAGGTTTGGAGAGGGTCTCAAGATGTCCTATTGGGCTAATCCTCCTTAAGTCCGGGGTGTTTTCCAGGTGAGAGCCAGTCTAGGTCATGTAAGTGTGTGTGAAGTGACATGGGAAGTGTTTGGGCATATGGTGCAATGATAAGAGGGAAATGTAGGTCTTATTTCTGGGTGCCTCTGTAGAGGGAGAGGTGCACCTTATCATGGATGCCATTGTTTCCTAGCCCATCAATGCCTTTTATTCTTAGTCTTATTGTTTTTTCTTTTTTGCTTCAAGGGAAGAGATGAGGGACACTGTCCTCGTTTGGTGACTAGAGGTGACAATGTTATCCACAATCATTTCACGGAGATGAGAAAGCTGTCTCATAATGATACCCCCTTTCTCTTGGCCATGCCACCAAGAGCCACTACCCTGGTTTGGTGACCAGATAGATGGTAGTGTCATACCCTTACATGCCCATGGTCCTAATAGGTCGGCTCATGATGAGACCTCCCATCCACCGACTAATACCTTGAGTGTTTATTTATCTTACAGGTTCCCTTTTATTACTGAGAATCCTTTTACTGCTTTCTCGAGAATCCCTGGGCGAAGCATCTCAAAGGTTTCATTTTGGCTCTTAACTCTTGCCAACTACTTTTACCCTCTGGGCCTTTAGCCCCTTCTTCCCACAAGGCAAGGTACAACCCTTCCTAGTGTGGAAAACCCAATACTCGAACAAAGGTAGGGGGGGAAATGAGAGGAGTAAGGATGGAAAGTGCTAAGTATGGAGGGAATGGACAATGACGTTTCATAGACCGACACAGTGACAACCCATCCTAAAGGGAGATCAACTTACTAGGGCATCATGTCACCCTCCTAGGTATGAGCAAGTTAAAGAGAATAATTTCCAAGCAAACGTTATGAAATGAAGGAGGATTTAGCGCAACATATTCAAGTGCTTCAATAATCAGAGTGACACATACCATGATACCCAGACTCATTACCTCATGGAGAAAGACTTACTGCTACTTCAGGACCAGGCTGGTGGGATGGATATTGCTGCCGTTGAATATAGATGGGCTGCACTAGAGAAAAGAGGGGCTCTCCGGGGCCATGCTCAAGTCATCCGGCTCACGACACTCCGTGTCTAGGACCTGTGGGCCTCGAGGCATGATCTCCTTAGTTATCCCTAGGATAGGGGATAACATGACCCTAACATGCCCTCCCCCTTAAAAAATATCCTTGTCCTCAAGGCTTGAGATGTGGAAACTGATGCAGAATGGCGATCGACTCTTGTGTGGCATCTTCAAGTTTTGTATCCTTCCACTGTACTGAAACTTCTTGAATTGTGCATTGACGAAGACGAATCTCGCATTGGGCCATGACTTCCTATGGCTGCAACTAAATGGAACCTTCTTCATCCAATTACGAGAAACTAACTTGAATCTGACACTCGGTTCCAATCACTTTCTTTATGCAAGAAACATGAAAATATGGATGGAGGTTAGAGTGACTGGGAAGGGATAACTTACGAGCCACATGCCCTATGTGCTTGAGGATTTTATAAGGGCCATAAAACTTTGGAGCAAGTTTTTGGCTATGATTTGCTTTGAGTGAAGTTTCCTTATATGGTTGGAGATGAAGAAACACATGATCCCCTTCAACAAAATGGCATTCAAAACGACATTGATTAACTTGTTACTTCATGCAATTTTGAGCCATGACTAAATTCTCTTCGAGGGTGCGTAGAATGTCAGCTTCAACTGTAAGGGTTCTTTCTGCCTCCTAAACCTTGGAGACACCAAGAAAGTAAGATAATACAAAGGGTGGATTTTGACCATAGACCACCTCAAAGGGAGTGATGCGAGTAACACCATGGTAAGATGTGTTGTACCACCATTCAACTAGTGGAAACTACTGAACCCAATGAGATTGTTGTTCAGATGCAAAGCAATGCAAATATGCTTCCAAACTCTTGTTAACAACTTCAATTTGACTATCAGTCTGGGGATGATAGGCAATGTTGAGATGCAATTGTGTGCCTTGAAGCCTGAATGATTCTTGCTAGAAATTGCTTGTGAAAGTTGGATATGTTTAGAGACAACAGATTAGGGCATTCCATGGAGTTTGAAGATATTGTCCATGAAAAATTGAGCCACTATGGAAGTTGTAAATGGGTGTTGAAGGGCATAAAAATGAGTATATTTGAAAAGGCGATCAACCGCAACCATGATAATTGATTTATTGTTAGATTTGTTTAATTCGACAATGAAGTCCATAGAGATATCGATCCATAGAGCAGGTGGAATGGGGAGAGGTTGTAGTGTGCATGGAGTTTTGATTGTTTCTCCCTTATTGCGTTGGAAAGTATCACATTAAACTACAAAAGTGCAGATGTCTTGCTTCATGCCTTCCTAGACAAAAGAACGTTTGATCCGTACATATGTTTTGTGAAAGACAAAATGCCTTGTTACTGGCGAAGCATTAAGTTCAAAGAGAACAATGGATTTAAAGTGGGATTATTTAGTCAAATATAGCTGGGCTTTTTAGCGAAGCTCCTCATTTTTCGAAGTGTATCCTGGAGATGCATTGGGGTCTTGTTGCAATTGTTGGATCAGGTGAGAATTTTTTGGATCTTGGAACCATTCTTGACAAACCGCCTTTAACCAATTGACTACAATGAAGGAGAGTGAAAAGAGGGACCCTTCTTTTTCATATTTCCAAGAAAGAGCATCAACAACCACATTCTCTTTTCCCTTGTAAATGATATCATAATCATAGCCAAATATTTTGGTTAACCACTTTTGTTGCTCAAGGGATGAAATCCTTGAGGCGGCAATGATTAATTTTAATTTGGATGCGTTGCCCTAGTAAGTAAGGATGTCAGATATCCATCGCATGCAAAATAGCCATAATTTCCTTTTCATAGGTGGATTTTCCCAAGTGTCTCTCAAAACATGGTTTACTCGTGAAGGCCAATGATTTTCCTTCTTGCATGAGAACTTCCCCAATGCCTTTTCCAGAGGCATCACACACCAAATCAAAAGTCTTTGTGAAGTCGGGTAGTGCCGGAACTGGAGTGGTACATAGCCTCTTTCAAAGCTAGGAAAGATTGACCAACGCCCACATTCCAACTAAAAGAATTCCTCTTAAGGAGGGAAGTGTGTGGGGTTGCAATTTTGCCATAAATTTGGAAAAAATTTCTATAATATCCAATCAAACCAAGGAAAAATTGCAAATGTTTAAGAGTTTTAGGGTGGGGCCAATCCTTCATAGCTTCAATTTTCTTAGGATCCACATAGACACCATCCTTACCAATAATATGGCCCATGTATTCGACTTTAGAGGCACCGAAGGTGCATTTAGATTGTTTGAGAAAGAGTTGATGTTGAGAAAGTAACTTTAAGATTTGATCCACATAGGAGAGATGGGTTTTCCAAGTTTAACTATAAATGAGAATATCATGAAAGAAGATCAGTACAAAATAACAGAGGAAGGGGTGGAAGACAAGATTGACGAGGCTTTGGAAAGTGGAGGGTGAAGTATACAGGCCAAAGGGCATGACCAAGAACTCATAATGGCATTCATGAGTAAGAAAGGCAATCTTGGGAATGCCATCCTCCTTCAGATGTATCTGGTGGTAGCCAAAATCTAGATCAAGTTTGGTAAATAATTGAGCACCACTCAGTTCATCCAAAAGGTCATTGAATCATAAGTTTTTCTTTGATGGTAATTTTGTTGAAGGTTCGAAAATCAAGGCACATGCGCCAAGTACCTTCTTTCTTGAGTATCATGACCACTAGAGAGGAATAAGGGCTTGTACTAAGGCGGATGGCACCCGTAGCTAACAATTCTTTAACAATTTTCTCAATTTCATTTTTATGAGCAAATGGGTGATGATAAGGGAGAACATTGGGAGGAAGACTACTTGGGACAAGTGGAATGGAATGATCATGGGGACCACGAGAGGGTGGGAGTCCTTGGGGGTTGTCAAAAACATATTGGTGTTTGGAGAGGATAAGTTGCATGTTAGGATGAACAGTGGAGAAGAGAGTCTCAACCGCTTGAATGGCATGGAACTTGACAATAATGACATAATGGCCCTTTTTGAAAAGCTTTTCCATTTGGTGGGAGCTAACGATCTCGGGGGAACCGATCGTGATGCCTTGGAATGTCTATCGATGTCCATTATTGTTACGAACCTGAATAGATCTACAAATATAATCACCACAATTACTGAATACAAAATAGATCCATAGAGCAAAGATAGAAGAAACCACACTTTATTATTACCAAACCCTTGAGGTAGGGTAACACCATACAATGGATCCTATTATGGAAGGGATCCTCTCCTGTTCACTTGCCTCTTCGAGGGGGCATCCTCCTATTGAGCTACCACTCCAAAT
>ML804205.1:279304-292452 GCA_009831015.1 Picea engelmannii | reverse complement strand
GGGGGGGGGGTGAATCAATATTACCTCTTTTTCACAATTAGCAGTATTTTCCCTCCATGATGAATAATCTGTTCCATCAAATAAGGGAGCTTCATTTGTGGAGATGGAAATTTGTCCACTCATTTCTTCTTTATCTTCCTTCAGTGTTAAATTGTGCTAAAGGCACCTACTCTGATACCAATTGTTGTTAGACAATCCCTCTTGTTGATCCATCTTCAGGATCTACCTTTCAGTTTTTAGACTGTGCTGAAGGCACTTGCTCTGATACCAATTGTTGGAATACTGAGAGGGGGGGGGGGAGGTGAATCAATATTACCTCTTTTTCACAATTAGCAACTACTTTTTATATTTTATTGATTACCACAATAAATCAACAATGAATTGTATGCAAAATCAATTATATAAATATATTTAACATCAATTACAAGGTTTTATAAAGAATAGTGAAGGACAACAATCCTCTTTAGAGCACCAACTCTAGGAGACACAGATCCCCTTCATCAGAGCACCAACCCTAGGAAGCACGGACTACCTCATCTTTAGGGCACCAACCCTAGGAAGCTCCAACTCCCTTATCTTTTACAATTTGCTTAGTAAGGATATTAATCCTTCCATGCTTTTCCCATCCACCCTCACTGCTTAAGTATCTTCAGCTTTCTTTCTTGGACTCTGCTTCTGCTTTTGATCTTCTGAACTGGACTGCAGAGACTAAATGAAGAATATACAAGAAAATCCAAAAACTCAATTAGATGTTGGAGATGTAATTTTGTTGGGCACACAACAAAATTTTGTCATACAATGAGATGTTACAAATGTGATAGGTTTGGGAACAAATCCCAAAGATGCAGGAGTTCAAAAAGTCAATCCTCAAATAAGTCATTCAAGTTAGTGAGAAAACCTAATAAAAGTTGGCAGAAGAAAGGAGATGCCAAATCTCAAAAAACACAATTAGAAAGAGAGGATCTAAAAAGCATAATATCTCATAGAAAGATATGGAGAAGAAAATCTAAAGGAGAAAGCAAGAAAGATGATATTACAACTGAAAATGAAGAAATTAATAATAAGAACATGATGGGTGAAGGTCCTAATAAAGAATGTGAAATTCAATATGAAATAAATCAAGCCCAAGAAAAGGAAGTGCCTATAGAAGAATATGGGACAATATCAAATTTTGATGATGTCATAATTTGTTAGCCAAAGAAAAAAAATACAAAAAGAAGTTTATATTGGTTTCTACAAAATCAAAGGATTATGCCAAGAGTTTTTAAAAATTAACATATGGAAAATCTTGACTATCTATAGATTAATGGTCAAAAGAAAAATCATTAGTAGGGCCAGTGGTAGAATACAAGAAGAGGAAAAATAAGCAAAAAAGTTCAAGGAGTATCATTCAACAAAGATCAATTGATATTTAAATCAATTGGTATCATTCCTCAATTGAAATTCCTGAGAAATATCAAAGAAGAATAAGAGGCAGATCAAAAATATCAGTAGGATTCATACTCTTGTTCTATTTGACAAAGACAAGCAATTAGTAAATTAACAGGGGAAGAGACTGTGTCAGGAAGATATACCCTTTCAGAAACAAAGGGGAGAATAGTCAGAGGCAAAAAGAGCATATTGACAGGGGGAGTCATTCAGTTAAGGCAGGCAGAGCATGATTGCAGGGGGAGTTACCCAAGTTCATATTTTGGTCAACAACATGCAGATAGACAAAGGTTGATCATAAGGGGAAAAACCCTTTGCCATCGCTGTTAAAGGGGGAGAATGATTAGTAAAATCCAATTAAGATTGAAAAATGGGTTTTACTGTGTTGCCATCAATGCCAAAGGGGGAGACTGTTGGACATGGTGTTATGGTGTTGGCATTGATGTCAAAGAGGGCCAAAATGATCAATATTCATTATGGAATTGATGTCAAGAAGATCAATATGGTATTATCATTATATGTCTTTGAGATCCTAAAAGCTCAGGACAAATAACGTAGTAAGTTGCGCAGAAGACATAGAACGAGGTGTAGAGGCATCTAACTAAAAGCTCAGAAGAGGCAACATATTATAATGCATGAGATTATATCATGCAAAAATATCAAGAAAAGGAGTACCTTAAGGAAATGCTATTGGGATCGAATTCCCAACAGATCAATTAAAGAAGACACCCTCATAACTATGAGGAAACTTTGTTATAGTTGGGGAATATGACAATTGTCGATCGCTGACCAAAAATCACATATCAACGATCTTGGTTAAGTTGGAATCCAAGTATAAATCCAAAGAGGTTAGGAGGAATTTTGTTCGTTGATGAATTTTTGGGACAAACCATGACCGTCATATTACAAGAGAAGGACCATTGGAGGATTGGTCAACGATCAGATCAAGTCGTGACCGTTGGATATGCAAGCATGAGATCAAGGGCATGGATTGATTGTGGAGCGCGAAGGGAGAATTAAACAATGTGTTAATTCCAATCCCGCAATTAGTCTAGATCGTCAGATTACAAGAGAAGGACCGCTGGAGGAATGATCAACGATCAGATCAAGTCGTGTTCGTTGGATACACAAGTGCCAGATTAAGGGAAATGATTGATTGCAGAGCGCGAAGGGAGAATTAAACAACACGTTATTTCCAATCCCGCAATTAGTCTACAGTAAGATCTCATCGATTCAAAGATTGACGACTGTGGTTGATCCACCAACAATCGCACAACTTCAATTGCAGAGGGGGGTGAATGAGAGGGGGAGGGGTGAATTAGTGTCACTAAACTTTGGACAATTTTCCACTTTTCATAAATTAACTAAACAACATATATTTATTTCCATTTTCTCAACCAATATATAAAAGAACAAATACTTTATTTATTTATTTAACTTGAATGAATACATAAGATCAATCTTTGAATTTCATCTTCAAATAATTATGAGAGACCCAACTCTTGGTTACAAGACCTAGCTTGTAGTTATCAGATCCAACTGAGAAATGAGGAATCCAACCCTCATAACAAGTCCCAGTTTGTTGATCTCAAATCCAATTGAGATGTGAGGAATCCAATCCTCATACAAGACCCAACTTGTAAACAAGCACCAACATGATAGAATGAACCTTCATTCAATCCATATATATAAATATATATACTTCAATAAATTCAACTACACCTTCTTCTAACCATTCTTTCTTGTTTATATAGTCTTCCAACTGGTGTGAATTTGAATCATTGCATCTTTTGATTTTGAACCATTGTATCTTTTCATTTAAATGATAATATTAATCTTTAAATAATATCATTTTCCTTTTTATTCTTTATTCATAATTCTCATGAATTAACTCTCTTTTAATCATGTCTGTGTATCGGTTCTTTTGTCTTCATGAGTTGATCACAGACATGGATCGACTCATCATATCGTTCTCATGCTTCTGCTGTGTTCTCAGTTCACCAATAGATCATATTTGATCTTTTATCGATTCTCTCTATTGTTATAATGTTAAATCTCTCTCGAATTAAATCTGTATGAGGCGCTTCCTTCAAACCATTTACATATGACCATAGGCGCAAAACCATAGGCTTATTGTCTAAGCGATGTTCCTAGCGCTGCCTCTTATTTCTCTCTTTGTTTCTTTATTCCATACGACCGCAGGTGGTGACCAGGCGCTAGGCCAAGCGAGTGCTTGATCACTTATCAAAATCAACGGTCACGTTTTAATCTCCCGATGAGATGGACGATTGTCGGTACTTTGTCCTTTGCAACTTCCAACCTTTATAATCTTTCGAATCTCTCGAAGAATATTTCTCTGAAGTAGATCGGACGATCGATATATTATTTCCACAATGAATGGTTCTCGTTCACTTCGTAACTTCGGCTATTCGTGCCTCCTGAACTCTGGAGTAGCAATTCCTCCGAAGCAATTACCTACCGAATAAGTCATACAATGGTGGTGACCACTTGCTGTCGGTTAACACCTCCACTTACGTTATCCTTCCATTGTACTTGATCAATGGTCGAGAACGCTCCTGAATTAGATCAACGGTTTAGTGTTAACTTTGGCCTTTGACGTGTCGAGCAGTCACTGGTGTTAAAAACCGATTTCCCCCGAAGTACATACTCCCGAAATGACGTAACTTGCTGACGTCACTGCTAACTTGGCACTGGCCGAGTGGCTGCCATGTGTTGCTTAGATTCATGACTTACACATACCTGAAATGCCAATTTCATCTTGACACTTGTCATTATCTTATTGCACCACGTGTTCTTGCTGACGTGGTCTTGCTGATGTGGATCTCTTGATGTGGCATACGTCCTTCTCCTGGATCTAACGGTCATCATGTATTTTCCAGATTCGATGGTCCTTTATGAGTTACTATGTCCTTCCAGTCAACTTGATGTAATGGTTGAGAATGCTCTCGGAACAAATCAACGATCAGGGATGATTGCGGGGTCCTCAACTAGCACGACGTTTAAAACTATCATCGAGTTCTGCAATGGAAACTGTTCGTTTGGTAGTGGAATTGATGCCAACTGTAGATCTATTGGCGGGTGACCATCGACGATCGGTGTGAATTGAGGAACCATAACTTGTGCGTGGTTTAGCCCATTGCCCAAACTCCGCAATTGAAGTTGTGCAATTGTTGGTGGATCAACCACAGTCGTTGATCTTTGAATCGATGAGATCTGACGGTCTAGACTAATTGCGGGATTGGAAATAACACATTGTTTAATTCTCCCTTCATGCTGTGTAATCAATCCCTGCTCTTGATCCGACGCTTGCGTATCCACCGGTCACAACTTGATCTGATCGTTGACCAGTCCTCAAACGGTCCTTCTCTTGTAATCTGACGGTCTAGACTAATTGCGGGATTGGAATTAACGCGTTGTTTAATTCTCCCTTCGCGCTCTGCAATCAATCCTTGTCCTTGATTTGGTGCTTGCGTATCCAACGGTCACAACTTGATCTGATCGTTGACCAGTCCTCCAACGGTCCTTCTCTTGTAATCTGACGGTCCTGGTTTGTCCCAAAATTTCAACAACGAACATAATTCCTCCTAACCTCTTTGGATTTATACTTGGATTTCAACTGAACCAAGATCATTGATACATGCTTTTTGGTCAACGATCGACGATTGTCGTATTCCCCAATTGTAACATAGTTTCCTCACAGTTGTGAGGGTGTCTTCTTTAATTGATCTGTTGGGAATTCGATCCCAATATCATTTCCTTAAGGTACTCCTTTTTTTGAGATTTTCTGCATGCTCTAATCTCGTGGAATCTAATACGCTGCCTCTCTTGAGATTTTAGGTAGATGCCTTTGTACCTCGTTCTATGTCTTCTGCGCAACTTACTACGTTATTTCTCCTGAGCTTTTAGGATCTCAAAGACATATAATGATAATACCATATTGATCTTCTTGACATCAATTCCATAATGAATATTCATCATTTTGGCCCTCTTTGACATCAATGCCAATACCGTAACACCATGTCCAACACTCTTTCCTAATCATTGTTTGGAAATGTAAGGGCCCTTCGATAGTGGTTCAAACTTTCCTCAACCTAAGGTATCGCGGGATTGGTTATACACAAGGACTATATCCTCTTCACAGAAGACACGAGGTTGGACCTTTCAGTCATTCTAAACTTTAGAGAACTTCTTGGCCTCTTCAATGGTTTTGTAAATATGAGATGAATACACATTTTGTAAAGAAAACATGAGAAGAAAGAAGGTACATACTTGATTCCAGATTTTTTTCCAACGTATCTAATGGCTTACACTTGACCTAGCTCTAGCTCCATCGATTCACCACCAACCTGCACAATCATTCAACAAGCAATACCTTTCTCATTCTTTCATAAAACAATAAATAGAAACTAGCATTATTAAAGTCTCAATCCAATAATATCAAGTTAAACTAGATCCATGACATCTCATAAAAGACGCAAAAGAGATACATAAACATAGAGATTTGGAGGGGGGAGAAGATTGTTGATGTTTGTGGCAGCATCAGACATGCACTTCCACATTGGCATGTGTCTAACATGCGGAAGTCGTTGAGAATCTTCTAGTCTTGAGTTTACTCTAGTTAAAAGGAATTAATTAAAGTAAAATTGTATTTATTAGTGAAATGAGTTATTTAAAGAACATGCATAACATGCAACATGTAATCTAAATCTTAAGTGAGTGTGAGAAGTAATCTCAACCGTAGATCACTTTGAAGATTATAAATCAATTGTAATTCATGATTATAAAATAAAGGCTAGGAGAAGGAAGAAGACACTTGTGTTGAGGGAGTCTTGGATAGGTGGATCACAAATGACTGTGATTCAAGATCTTGGATAGGTGGAGAAGGACTTCCATCTAGAGGTCATACAGGTCAAGGAGGAGAGATATTAGAAGAAACCGCAAGTGGGTTTCAAAGATCATATGTAATATACCAGATATAAAATGTATGCAGAACGGAAATAAAATGCTAGTAATGGCAGAATAACAACAATATAACCAGAACATTCACCACAATAACACTGAAATGATATAAGAATAACAACATAAATAACACTCTGAATCTGAAAGCAATTTTCACGGGCCTCTTCGAGGGGACAACCTCCAGTTGAGCAGAGCTCTATTACAATAATATCCAAGCTAGGGTTATCATACCTTCGACTCCTATTTATACTAAAAAGAAGCATCTAGAGGAAGATCCTTCTAGAAGTGGAAGCTTCTATTAGGTCTTCTTACATCCGCCTTATTCTATTTTATTGAAAGACCTTATTAATATTGAACTTTATTACATCCGAATATATTGTTCTACCTATGTGCGGGTTAGGACCCTAACATGTCCACCCCCTTAAAAACAACCTTGTCCTCAATGCTTGAGATGAGGAAATTGCTGCATAATGGTAGTTGGTTCCCAAGTGGCGTCTGCTGGAGTTGTATCTTTCCACTGGACTAACACTTCCTTGATGGTCCTCTGACGTAGGCGATGCTCACGCTGGTCCAAAACTGCTTCTGGCTGTAGCCAAATGGATCCTTTTTCAGCTAACTCTGGAAGGTTGGTTTGAATTTGGTACTTAGCTCCAATCACCTTCTTTAAGCATGAAACATGAAAAACATGATGTAGCTTCAAATGGCTGCGCAAAGATAACTGATAGGCGACTTGTTCGACACGCTTGAGCACGGTATAAGGACCATAAATTTTGGGCGCTAGCTTCTGACAATGCTCAACCTTGAGGGAAGTTTTCTTGTAAGGTTGCAGTCAAAGAAACCCCTGATCCCCTTCTGTAAATTGACGTTTAGAGCGACTTTGATCTGCTTGTTGCTTCATGCGATTTTGTGCCATGACCAAATTCTCTTTGAGGGTACGAAGAATAGCCTCTCGAGCTGTAAGTGTTAGGTCAACAGCCTGGACCTTCGAGGCACTCGATAAGTATGAGAGAACTGAAGGTGGTTTCTGTCCATATATCGCTTCAAAAGGAGTCATGTGTGTAGCTGTATGGTATGAAGTGTTGTACCACCATTCAGCTAGGGGTAACCATTGAGCCCACTGATTTTTCTTTTCCGAGGCAAAACACTTCAAATATGTTTCCAAACACTTGTTGACAACTTTCGTTTGTCCATCAGTCTAGGGATGATAAGCTGTGCTGAGATGCAATTTTGTGCCTTGTATCTTGAACAGTTCTTGCCAAAAATTGCTTGTGAAAGTTGGGTCGCGATCAGAAACAATAGAGTGCGACATGCCATGAAGCTTGAAGACCCGATCCATGAAGCTTTGAGCCACCGTGGATGTTGTAAACGAGTGTTGAAGAGCGCATAAATGAGCATACTTGGAAAGGCGATCAACAACCACCATGATGACGGATTTATTTCCCGATTTGGGTAAGCCGGTAATAAAATCCATAGAGATATCCTTCCAAATAGTAGGTGGAATCGGGAGAGGTTGTAGTGTGCCCGACGATTTGACTGTTTCTCCCTTGTTGCGTTGACACACGTCATATTCAACTACAAAATTACGAATGTCCTGTTTCATACCATCCCAGAAAAAGGAACGTTTGACCCTGTCACAGGTTTTGGTGAACCCGAAGTGCCCTGCTGTGGGTGTAGCATGAAGCTCATAAAGTACCGTGGATTTAAGCTTTGATTGTTTACTTAAATACAAATGGCCTTTGCATCGAAGTTCCTCATGTAGTCAAGAGTACCCTGGGGAAGCTGGAGCATTGGACTGCAATTGCTGGATCAACTGCGAACTTTTGGGATCTTGTAGCCATTCTTGGCGAACGGCTTGGAGCCAATCTGGTACAATGAATGAAAGAGAAAAAAAGGATCCTTCATCTTCATATTTTCGAGAAAGTGCTGTAGAAATTATCTGAGGTCCTATGAGGCTGCCATCTAAGGTCTGTCCTTGACCTTAGTATGGCTTTAAGTTTCAACTATATGGCTGCCTTCTTTTGCTGTTTTAGGGCAACAAACAATCATCCCACTTTCTGCTCAATGTTTTATAGGTTAAGTTCTCTTTTAAGGTGCCCTTGAAAGTGTTTTCTTATCTCAATGTTAGCACATGCAATATAAATTAAAACACATAACACTACCTCTAGATCTTGAACTTTAAAATGCTGATCTACACTTCTAAACATGCATAAATTTGACACAGGTATTTTTGGTCAACATGACCCTGGATAAAACCCTCCCGGGGAAAACCAGTTTGGGATATATGTCTATATAATGATGATCAAAGCAATAAATACAACAAGTAATGAAATAAAATGGAACCTGTATACATAGCAAGCTCCTCACGAGCCTTGCCACAAGATACAGAGAAAGAAGTGCCCGAACTGTGGTGCGTCCTCTCCCTTTGTTTCCCTCTGCACTGAAATGAAGCGCCCTAGCTCATCAGTAACCCAATGAAGAAATCCCTCCACGGGAATTTCCTCTCCTGTACTGCCTCTCCATAGAAACTGTCAGAGCTCGAATCCTCCATGTTGTGCCTATTTCGTCACCTTAGTGAGCAAAAAAGAGGTGCTTGCAAGCTTAGTTGGGTTTGCTAAGCAGGACAACTGTAAGGAAAAGGGTTAGAGAAAGAAATATAAAAGAACAACTAATAATTAAACTAAGAAATAAAATAACAACTAAACTAATGAGCATAGAGACATAAGGACAAAAGAAACAATAAGACCCATGTCACCAATGGTAAGGTTGATATTAGTGAAAGAAAACACCAAGAAGAAAGAGGACTATGAGTCCCTTCTTCCTCCGAGGGAGGGCTCTTGGACCCCCACAAATAAGCTCTTCTTACAACTTTGAATAAAAATGGTGAAAGAATTCTTTGCTAATCCACTCAAAGGGTGAGATGGATTGCCCAATGCAATGGTGCTAGTATACTCTTGATGAGAATAGAGGATTCCTCAAGAGAATAGTAGCAACATAACTTTGCTATTGAATTCCTTAAAAAATGAAGTGCACCCATGGCCTTTTTATAGCACATCTTTGAGGTATTGTGCAACCAACTTGTACTGTGTAAAGAGGTTAATTAAGACATTTTTAGGTCTTTGACCAACCACCCAGTCGGATCCAGTCTAGATTTGAGTGTCAAATCAACTTGGAATCTGAACCAGAAGTGGGTGGGAGGCCGACCACTCTCATAAATGTGTCATTCTCACATGTGCGCAAATTTTTGCGACCACAGTCGCGCATTGGGCGCATATGCGCTTTTCCTGCATTTCTGTTTCATCCATGTGTGCGCACGCCCTGTGTAGTCATAGCGCACTTAAATTTAGTCACTGGTTGTATAGTTTTTGGCCCTTTGGAAATGATTTTGTGGTAATTTTGGTCCATGGGTGACCTCATAACTGTTTGGTGATGTTGAATTCTTGTAACCATTTGCGGACCAAATTTCAGTGATAACAAATGCCCCCTGATGGATGAGGTTAGGAGCATACGTATAGTCGAAATCCATCAATGTTTCTTCTACTGAGAGTGTTGTTGTAAGAGAGAGCGACAATGGGATTGTCAAGAGTTACCTGTTAGAGAGAGAAGGGAACCTGTAGAACCTAACCTTCCATAAGGTGTGTAAAAATAAACTGTGTACAAACGAGGCGGGCATGCCCCATGCTCGTGTCATGTAAATCAAAAAAGGAATGATGTGTTGATGTAGACAACTGCAACGCCCTTGGGCGCTATTGTGATAAAGGAAGAAGATAATTCTGCGGAGGAACATACTCTGAACAGTAGGCGGTGACATTTGTAAGAATATCACAGATTCTGTAGGCATTGATAGCCCAACCAAGTTCAGAGGTCTTCGACAAATATAAGAAATAACTGCAATAGTCGCAAAGTAAGACCCACCGTAACATGAGAAAGTGTTGAAGTCGAATGTTACGGGGGTCAACGACAACATGGAGCAATTGTGGTTCTCCCTGTGCCGTCCGAGATCTCTCATTGGAAAGGTAATGAGAGTCAAGATACTATCGCCCTTCTGGAAAATTGTGCTGATGTCGACAAAAAGGGGGACGCGACTCCCAAAAGAAAAGGGCTTTGTGAAATATACTAGGTGAGGTTAGGAACTGGAGGAGGTACATGGTCGAAGTCAAGATGTATGAAGACTCAAGATGACCCTTGGTTGGGGGTATATGCGAAGGATAAGTGGCCGCAACCGTGCAACTAAGTCGAGTGTCAGGGGGACAACAAGACATGGGATAAGTTGTGTTAGAGGCGGGACAGAGTGAACAAACTCAGAGGGCAGAGGTAAGTGGCATGTGGGATACTCAGAGTATATGGATGATGTTAACCAGGGTAGATGATAAGGGGTGCCCCAACCAAGGGAGACAGGGGTTGCGTTTGCCAAAAAAAGGGAAGAAGGTCGCCAAAGGTGACGACAAAAAGGTAATGTAAAAGGCCTTTTACAATGTACCAAATAAATAAAGAATAATTTGGGATGAGTGTACAAATACAGAAACGGGTGCCCCGATGTAATATGGTTGGCCCGGGTAGGACGCAATTTGCTTGGAGAACTGATGGAGGGTGGGGGCCCCATGGGTGGGTTTCTGTATGAGGTAGGTGAAATGAAGAGAAATTTGCAGAGGGGCAAACTGATTGTGGATGAAATGGAGGGTTCATGATATTGCGGAGGTGCAATAAAAAATAGAACCTTGAAGAGATAATCTGGGAGTCCGGTGGGAAAGCTAGCAAAATGAGGAGAAGGAGTATGTGGCTGATTCACGACATGATGTAAGACTATAGGGACTCCCATCCCTAAAGGGTTTGAAAAACAACATGAGTGTCAAAGTGCAAAAGGGTGCTATGAATGAGACAACTCATGTGGGGGAGAGTGCTACCGGGTGATAGTACCTAAGATGCAAATGGAGGTGTTGGTACTGCAAAGCCAGAGATGGAGATCCTATAGGCAAATGTCAGAGGGTGTGACTGGAGATGCAATTGAGATTCAGAGGGAATGATTACATGCCAGTGCTGATTATATACCTGAAGTGGTTGCGTTGATGTATGATGACCAAGTTCCTGCACACATGAAAACCAAATACCCGACGTGAATAATATCTTAAGAGAATCGAACATACGATCATTTATTTGATAATTTTGAACATGAGCATGCGTACCTGGACGGGGTATGAAAAAATGGCGCCCCGGGTTTAAGGATGAAAATTGGCCCGGGGACTGTCTTGATGTAGATGACGGGATGTTGATCCCATGGCTGAAGACGGATCGAAGAACGGACACCCAGAGCTCCCAAAATGGTGATTGGAACTTTGGCGGAAAGGCCTATATATAGCTGTAGGGCCCACATTGTCACCTCATTTGTACTTGCTTCCAGAGTGACTGGACGAGAGGTATTCAGAGGAGATTTGGAGATTCCGGGAGAACGAGACAGCCGATCCAGGACCAGCGAGCTTTAGGTTGGTAGTCTTATCGTCCTGCATAGAAGTAGATTTTCAATTTCTGGGCAGGGTCTGTACGGAAGGGCAATTCAGGTGTTTTTTAGGGGTGTGGCCCCCCAAGTGCGTGGGCGATCCGGAAATATGCGCGCATGAGTGCGCGCCTGTTACCTGGATAGCCGCGCATGGGTGCGCCCGTAGGGGGGACAAAGGCGCGCATGATATGCACGCCTGTTTGATACGCAACCGCACATGGGTGCACGACTGTGTAGTGTGTAAGTTTTAAACCTGCAAAGTAAAGAAATGGATATAGATTCTTAAGCAATACAAAAATTAATCAATGGCTCATACACAGAGTACATAGAGATTTTATATCGGAAACCCTCAACCGAGAAAACCTTTCTTATTTTCATTATATCGAATTTTACCATTCGCCATACAATATATACAATGTTTTTAGGTATTCCGTAGATACCAAAACCCTAATCCTTTAATCCGGGATTAATTTACAAATCCACTAAAAATAGCAAAAACCACCAAAAAAAAAAATTCGGGGCGCTGCTCCGAACCCTGTCGACCTCGAGCCACCGCCCGTTGCCGAACGCTGCGCGTAACCAGGGGGGGGCATCCTGCCCCCCCCTGGGACCCCCCTAGGAAAGCTCCCGATGCACACGACAGTACTCTAGCTGAAGGGATCGTTAGACGCAGTTGTCGTATATGACGCACCCACACACACACACATGCAAAGAATATAACACATACCCAACATTCTCCCACTTGTTGTTTTCTTTGCATCCAGGGGTCCAGGGGATTATATAGTCAACAATCCAGGGCAACAATGCCCATTTTTACTCTACACCAGGAGAACTTTTCTGTGCTCACAGACTTTGTCAATGAATCTGCAACATTCTTCAAACTGTCAACCTTTTCCAGCAACACCTTCTTTTCCTCAACTATGTCTCTCAGAAAGTGATACTGAACATCAATATGCTTTGTCTTTGAATGATAAGCTGGGTTCTTTGCCAGGAATATTGCACTTTGACTGTCACAGTCTAATCTCACTACTTCTTGTACCAACCCAATACCTGAACAAAATCTTTGTAACCATACTACTTCCTTGCTTGCATGAGTGGCTACCATGTATTCAGCTTCTGTAGTTGAGAGTGTCACTACAGCTTGTATTTTGCTCATCCAACTTATTGCTCCTCCAAATAGGTTAAACACATACCCACTTGTAGATCTTCTGCGATCCAAATCTCCAGCCCAGTCTGCATCAACAAAGCC
>ML804205.1:262059-277461 GCA_009831015.1 Picea engelmannii | reverse complement strand
TTCCACAACGAACTCCCCTCATCAACACCATTGCTCCTCGTACCATCTTGCAAGTGTTCTTTTCAAATACAGTTTTCACTCCTGCATCACTCAACTTGCTTACAGATATTAGGCTCCTGGCTAGTTTTGGAATGTGTAGAACCTCGGGGAGAGTTCTAATCCTTCCATCGTTTAGCAACAACTTAACCCTTCCACGTCCCAAGATTTTTGCTGTCGAGTCCTTTCTAGGAATACATCACCACCATCATATTTTTCATATTAAGAGAACCACTCGCTGTGAGGAGTCATATGGTATGATGCACCTGAGTCGATCAACCATACATCATGGTGTGCATGTGTACTTGTAGATGCTAGGTAAACATCACCTCCTTCAGTGGAGGTTTTCGCTTGCGTGGAAGAGGTACTATCAGATCCCTTTGGTTTTCAACCTTCTTAGACTTGCAATCTTTCTTATAATGCCTTGTTTTACCACACTTCCAACATTTCATCAAATATTTTCCTAGAGACTTAGATCTACCTGTAGATTTAGATCTCCATCCCGAAGGCTTACCAGGGTTCCTGTCTTGGGTACGCCCTCTTGCAAATAAAGCATTTGTGCTGTGACCATCCATGCTTTTTCGCCTCATCTCTTCAGATAACAAGGATGCAACTACATCCTCATACTTCAATGTAGATTGAGTGTTACTACCTATTGCTACAACCAGATTATCCCAAGAGTCTGGCAAAGAACATAACAAAGTAATACACTTATTTTCTTCTGCAATCGTAATATTAACAGATCCAAGTTGACTTACCAGAGCATTAAAGGCATTTAGATGTTCTGTCACAAAATCTCCATCTTCCATCCTAAGATGATACAACTTCTTTCGAAGAAACAACTTGTTTACGAGGGACTTTGATTGATACAAATTCCCTAACTTATCCCATAGTTCCTTGGGTGTAGATTCTCCTGAGACATTCAACAACACCGAATCTGCCAGGCAGAGTCAAATAGTACTCCTTGCTCTTCTGTCCAACTTGTCCCAATCTTCCTTCGACATACCAGTAGCTGGTGTACTAGTAGTTTGTGTACTGGTAGTTTGTGTACCAGTAGCCTGTGTGCTTGTAGACGGTGTACCAGTAGGCTGTGTACCAGGATCCACAATGATCCATTGTTCTTTGTCTATAAGAAGGTCCTCCATATTGAGCTTCTATAGCTCAAATTTTTTACCGTTGAACTTCTCTATATTGATTCTAGATGATCTCGCCATTCCTCTTTCTTTACTCGAATCTCCACTGCAAAAGCTCCCACTAAACCCAGGTTTATCACAGACCCAAGATAAACTTGATCTATCAAGACCGAGCCAAACCCTCAGCAACAAAGGTGTCCCTCTGAAGCAAAAAACGAGCTCTGATACCACATGTAAGTTTTAAACCTGCGAAGTAAAGCAATGCATATAGATTCTTAAGCAATACATAAATTAATCAATGGCTCATACACAGAGTACACAGAGATTTTATACCAGAAACCCTCAACCGATAAAACCTTTCTTATTTTCATTATATCGAATTTCACCATTCGCCATACAATATGTACAATGTTTTTAGGTATTCTGTGAAGGGATTGTTAGACGCAGTTGTCGTATCTGACGCGCCCACACACACACACATGCAAAGAATATAACACATACCCAACATAGTGGACATGCGTGCTTTGATGCGCTCCTGTGTCCGTGACATGGGCGCATGGAGGCACCCCTGTATGGTGGGCAGGTGCGCATGCATGCGCGCCCGTGGGATGGACAGACGTGCCTTTATGCGCGCCTGTGGAATGGATAGGCGCGCATATGTGCGCGCCTGTGGGGTGAACAGGCGCGCATATGTGCGCGCTTGTGGGTTAAACAATCGCGCCTTGGGGGCAAGGCTGACGGGTGAAAAATTTGTCTTTTTTAATGTTTTTTATGGTCAATATGGTTGACCTAGGACTGTTTTATGTGGCTGCAGGCGATTATTTTTCACGATGCTGGTTGGTTGGAGAGAGCGAGATTGGTCCCAACTGAGGGATGCTGTGGCTATTGAGGAGCCGGGGGTACGTGCTACTTTGGAAGCCTGTGGGCTGTTGAAGTTCTTTGAGTGCTCATTGATACGGGTGCAGGAGTATCTCCTGCAGTTTCTTATCCGGATGTGGAGTTCGGACCTGCACTGCTTTATGGTGCGGGGAAAGCAGATCGACTTCATTGCGGTGGATGACGTATATTTTTTGATTGGGCTCCTGTTTCGGGGAACGCCCCTACCGACAGAGCCGGTGTTACCTGCGGATGTGTCGTTAGCGACATTGGGCCAGAGGTACTGTTCCAGGGCAAACTTTATGTCGAGCTCTGTCGTGAGCATCGGGGCGATGGATACTCTAGCGCACCGCTGTATAACAACGACGATTGTGAGGGTGTATGGGTCCTTCGCGACTCAGCGGATCAGTGGTGGTCAGCTGAGTATTATGGGGAGGGTACTGGCCGGTGAGCATTTTGCCTGGGAGCTTACGCTGCATACCAGGATGGTAGGGCAGCTGGACCGATGTCGGTCCACTGACATAGGGGACTTTGCCTTTGGGTCTATCTTGGTGGCCTGGTTTTTGGAGAGGGTGCCTATGTTGCGTCCTAGGATTTTATTGGGCGCGCCTGGGGCGCGAGAGCCGTGACTAAAGTAGTGGGCGACGATTTTGGTTCGCCATGGTGGTGGTGAGGGCGACCACATTTTCACTGCTGAGGTGACCCAGGTGTGGCGGCAGATGCCGCAGGTTATACCGCAGTTTCCATATGTTGGTGTTGACTTCCGGGGTGATCCAGACATGGTGTTACCTCCAGGGGAGGTATTTGATCACCGAGGTATGTTTATGAGTTTTGATATGTTGATTTTTTGAGATAGCATGACATGTGTATTTGGTATGGATGCTGATACTATCTTTTGTTTGTTTGTATGCGCAGATGTGAGACCTCGCGGGTGTGAGGTTGAGCTGCTGAGAGCGTCGGATCGCTAGGAGCCGGGGAGACCGCCGCGGGGAGGACCGTGGGCAGGAGAGAGACGTCGGTGTGAGGACGCCGAGGCGAGACCTGTTGAGGATGAGAGAGCAGCGAGGAGACACCGATTTGATGACCCAGGTGCCAGGCCATTGCATGCTCCTCCGGTGGATGCCGGAGCAGATTTTGAGGATATTCACTGCCGCCTGGAGGTGGTGCTACAGGGCGTGCCTGAGGGCATGTGGTCGCGCATCCAGGATGAGGACATCCTGGAGCAGTGTGTGGGAGTTCCACTGCCGTGGCGGGCCGTGGTGCGGCGAGCAACAGTAGCAGGTATGACCGGACGGTTACCTCCCGGTCCAGAGGGACAAGTAGTGGGTGGGGGACCACCGCCTGAGGGAGGGGTAGGAGGTGGTGCTCTAGAGGCACCTTGAGTGTCACTCTATGTATATTTGTATTTTTGTATATAGGCTGGTGAGCCCATTTTGTACTGAGGTGCTTCGCTGGCTTGCAGACATTTGTATATTTGTATGTAAACATTTTGATGGCATTGTGGACCAATTTATATATATATGAGTATACATTTTGAGATCTATGTGATGTTTACATGTGCTTTGTTAATGTTTTTGATGATGTCTAATTTATATATGCTGTGACAGGTTTTTGATATTTTCATGTATGTGTAGAGGTATCTTGATGTGATATATGCCAATCTAACATCATGTTAGCTAAGTTATCTGTAATTTGATTCAATTGTCTTGGAATATGTGTAAATGTAATGAAATCAAAATGTCGAGAAAAAAGTCTAACCTGCAGGTATTTGCGAAAGAGGCAAGGATCGCAGACGCGATACACATTGTTGAGTTGGAGAACGATTAGTTGAGAGTCGAGAAAGACGCTAAGGTGACGAATACGATGATGCTGGGCATCGGCGAGGAGGCCAATGACGACAGTGTATTCGGCTTGGTTGTTGGTGGTTGAACCCAAACATATGCTGCTCAAATGGAGCATTTCATGTGAGGGGGTATAGAGGGCCCAAGCTGCCGAAGAAAGATTTTGTGTCCAACGGCTGGCGCCGTTGGCGTAACCAATGTGGTAGGCCAGTGGAGGAAGCATCTGTCAATAGCACAAATGATAGTTTAGATGTGAGGGATGGAAAAAAGATTAAAAACACTATAAAAGAAATAACCTAAAGTAGAATTGCTACGCTTAGGCATAAAATTTCTTTAAGTATAACCCATTGATGGGTTCTTTGAGAGAGAGGCCAGGATGTAGGTGCCTTTGGTGAGGCAATGTTGGATAATGTAGGGGCCATGCCATAGTGACTCGAATTTTCCATGACCAAGGGTATCGTGAGCGATATCGTAAGCAAGGACGAGGTAGCCTTCGTGAAATGAGCGAAGGTTGACATGGCGATCAAAGGTGGCCTTTGACCATTTTTTGGCTGCCTCATTGTTCTGTAATGAAGATCGAAGATCTTTATCTAGGGACTCTAAGTTCAGCAAGTGCTGCTCCATTGGAGAAATGTTGGGTAATAGCTCAATTGCAGTGCGTAAGGTGGGAATTTTGCACTTGATGGGAAGAGTGGCCTCAACCCGATGGACTAGATGAAATGGTGTGAAACTAGTGGCTGTTTTCACAGTCGTACGGTAAGCCCATAGCACGAAAAATAACATATGATGCCAATTGGTCTTATGTTTATTAACCGCGCGCTGTAACATGGTCTTGAGGACCTTGTTAACTGCTTCGACCTGTCCGTTAGACTGAGGGTAATATGGTGAGACAAACTCATGGGAGAATCCTAACCGAGATGAGAGTTCGACGAAAATCTAATTCTCGAAGTGTTTCCCGTGATAGGAAACTAGTTGGAGTGGTAATCCAAAGCGGGATATGACGTGGTTAAAGAAAAAACACACTGCGGTGTCAGCGGTATTGTTGAAGGTGGGCATATCTTCCACCCATTTTGTGAAGTAATCGACTGTGACAACAATGTATTTGTGGCCATTGCTGGAGGGGGGATTACAAGTCATGAAGTCAATGCCCCATTTACAAAAGGGGATGACAGTAATGACTGGGTGAAGAAGAGTTGGTGGTGCTCGTGCTTTGTTGGCGTAAAGATGACATTTCTCGCATCGCTTCACGGCGTGAATGCAATTGTGAAACAATGTAGGCCAAAAATAACCTGCTCAGATGATTTTCTGAGCAGTGGACATTCTTGAAAGATGACCTCCACATGCGCCACCATGGCAGTCGTTCAAGACTCTATCGACCTTGTCAATAGTCAAGCATCGATGAAGTATGGTGTTGACCCCTTGCCGGTATAAGATGTCTCTGATGAGGAGGTAGCGGGGGGCCTGGTGGAAAATACGATGACGATCATCTCGTGAGAGGTGGTTACTGAACTTTTGGGTTTGGAGGTAGACGAGGAGGTCGCTGTACCAAGGATCATCTGAAGTGATGTAAAATAGATGTTCGTCGGGGAAGTCGGTATTGACGGGGGCACTCGTAGTATCAGGGGGGAAGGCTGTGACAAGTTAGGCGAGGACGAGAGCTTTCTTTCTCTTGGGTGTTAAGAATTCAAGTTCTTACTCCTGAAGAATAATGATCCATCGGGCAAATTTTCCATTAATTTGCCAACGACTGAGCAAGTATTGCATAGGGTTGGAATCTGCTACGACCTTAGTTGTACGAAGCAGAATGTAATGACACAGTTTTTGGACTGCGAGGACGACTGCAAGGGCTAGTTTCTCTTCGTGTTTGTACTTCAAGGCTGGCCTGGAGAGGTTTTTACTAACGCAGTAAATGACATGGTCATGATCGTCATCGCTGATTTGTACGAGAAATCCTGCTACTGAGACAACTGATGCTGATATGTAGAGGATATAGTCGCGATTATAGTCGGGTGAACTAATTAAAGGGGCATTAGATAGCGCCATATTAAGATCGTCAAATACTTTTTGGGCATGTTCATCCCAGTGAAATGGGATGTCGTGGCATAGTAAGTGAAGGAAACCATGTGCGTGCATGGCGTAGTCTGGGATAAATTGCCGTAGAAAGTTAGCTTTTCCTTGTAGGCTCTGGAGTTGACGTAAATTCCCGGGAGGTGGAATTTCTGTGATGGCTTGGACTTTGAGGGGGTCCACGGTAATACCGCTTTGGGAGACGATGAATCCGAGGAGGCACCCCGCAATGACGTAGAACACGCACTTGAGGGGGTTCAAGCGGATGTTGTATTGACGACAACGTTGAAAGATGATCCGTAAATAATCAAGATGTTGGGTGCGTTTCTTGGATCGAGCTGTGAGGTCGTCCAAGTATGCAAGGATGATATGAGCCAGATCGTGAAAAATGTATGTCATAGCCCGTTGGAAAGTTGCGCCAGCATTATTTAAGACAAAAGGCATGACACGATATGAAAAGGTACCCTAAGGGGTAGTGAATGCGGTTTTGTATTGATCAGTTGGGTGAATTTGGATTTGGTTATAACCAGAAAAACCGTCCATGAAGGATAGAGCATCGTGGCTTGCGCAACCATCGATGAAAGGCGTTGGAAAGTTATCTTTGGGACATGCGTGATTGAGATCGCGAAAGTTCGTGCAGATGCAGATAGTGCCCTGTTTTTTGTTAACAGGTACAAGGTTGGAAACCCATGATGTATAGGCGATGGGGTAGATGAACCCAGCTGCGTGTAATTTGTCAATCTCGGCTTTGATGGCCGATTCTTTGGATGGGTGTAGCGGTCGCTGTTTTTGACGAACTGGTGTAATGTCAGGCCAAGTGTCGATGCGATGTTCGACGATAGAGGGATCAAGGCCAGGCATTTCTGTGTATGACCAGGCAAAAATATCCTGATATTCTTGGAAGAGGGCTTTCTGGGCGGTGATTTCTTGAGGAGTGCATGCGACGCTAATGGTGATCTCCTCGACGACTCCATTTTTGATGGAAATGTCGATTTTGATGGTTGGGGAAATGTTGGCCATGTTTCCTTCTTCAAACGCATCAGGGGCAACAATGGGGTTGTTGAACCGGTTGATATGCCCTGATGGGATAAAATCCTTGGTTTTGGCTGCGTATATGGGGTGTTGGTTAGGAGGCATGGAGGCTTCCTGTGGAAAGAAGAGCGCTCGGTGGTTTAGCGCATCCTATGGGTAGTCGGGGGTGTTTAACTCTTCGAGTATGTCCTCGTCACAGTGGAATTGGCGGGAATACAAGGGGTCATAAGGAGTGATATCGGTGACTGTCGCCGTGTGGCTGCCCCCTGGTGAAGAAGAAGCAGGGGGAACGATGCAATGAAATTGTGATGGTTTGCTCGACATAAACCAAATATCAAAGTACTAAGAAATGAATGGGAGAATTGGGGGGATTTGGGGGTGAATCCTCGGATAAGTCATCCAAGAACCACAGAGGCGTTGGGAGGGCCTCGGGTTCAGGAGAAATGATATGAAGAATCTCTAGTGACGAGGTAAGGTCAACCATCGATTCTGTAGGGGTTTGAATCAGGGTCAATTGGCGTTTCCTGTATTCAATGATCATAGGACATTGGTATGTAAAATGATCTAAGGATTCACATAGAGAGCAAGGGCACCTCATACATTCATTGACTGAAGTTGTGACATAATTGATGTCAGTGATGTTTGGTAGGGATGATGTAGCTGGATTGGGTTCGTTTTGGAAGCTGTGGCGTACTGCGGCTAATGTCTGCTGGAAGCATGGAAGTGCTGGGAAATGGTGTGTATAATGGCCATATTCTGAACATATTGTGCAAGCGAATTTGATTCGCAACCCTTTACTACTTGAGTGAGAGGCGGGGGCGACAGTACTTGCTACGGTGGCGAGCGTTGATGGTGTTTGACTGAGCGGAATTAGGTTCCGTAACTTGGGTAGAGATGAGCAATTGCTGGTTTGGTGTCCATCTTTCTCACATAGCGCGCAAGGGGGTTGGACGCACGGGGGAAGTGGAGCTGTGGGTTCCTTCTTCTTTCTCCTGCCCCTAGCTGTGGCAGGGAGGGTAGGGAGTGGGGGTGTAGAGGGTATGGTGGGAGTGAGTATGGGAATCATCATTGGGATTCCTTCCATTGGGGGGGGAGGGATGGTCGAGAGACCATCTCTGGTGGATGTAAATACCAAACTGGAATTGCTAACACCATATTAGGGAGGGTAAGCGTTGCGGCTACTTGGAAATCTTGTACACCAAGTGGAGGGTAGAAGAAGGGAATTTGAGTAATGGCTTGGGGAACTGTTTCCCAAACTGTGACATGGCCTTGGGGAGAGGTGAAATCATGGACTAGTGAGGTCGACGAGTTTGCAGGAGGCTCGTGAGGGGGGAGTTCTGTGACTAGTGGGACGTCAGATATGATAGAAGCCTCCCTAGGAGGAAGGGTATCCTTTATGTCAATTCCGTTGGATGATACAACGCATACTTGATTGGAAGGATGAAGGAGTGGTGGTGCACCATGGTAAGCTCCTAACAATGATGGGTCTTTGATAATTCTAGGACCCATTTCGATGAGTGGGTATGCATCATGACTCATGTGGATGAGAGGAAGAATGTTATCGATGTTGGTAGATGGGTTAGGCTCGTAATGTGAGACTTGGTCAATGGTAATGATCTTCCCATTATGGGGGAACAACATCGTTTGAAAGACGGAAGAGGCAACTTCCTTCATAGCGTACATGTAGCTACGACCGAACATGATATTATAATCGAGTGGGGTGTCAATAACTTCAATGTCGATGAGAATAGTCTTTCCCCTGAGTTCTACGAGGACATTTTGGAAGAGCCCTTCAGGAGACGATGGTCGTCCATCATAAGCTCGTAAGGTAATGGTAGATGGTATGAGTTCGGGGGAACCAAGTTTCTGCCATACAGATTTGGATATAATGCATGTGGATGCACCTTCATCGATGATGCATCGATGAACTATAATGTTCCAAATTTTTACTGGGATTTGAAAAGCGATCAGAGCGGGAAGGCGAGGTTCTCCACTGTCGAGATCAAATGTGATGAGTTGGGTATCCGCGGGGTCGACTGCCCTTAAGGCGGAAAGTAACGACTTCTGCTGAGTGGGAAAAATTTAAAGGACTTCTAAGACTGACATGGCAGCCGGGGATTGGGCTAAGTCATCAACCAATCTGTAATTATGAGCCACCCTAGCCTGGGGGTTGTGGACATTCCTGCGCAATGGGATGCGAGGGATGCGAAGAGGTGTTTCGGCAGTAGGGCGAGGTATTACCAACGGGGGTCCCGTTGGTGTTGGGGTTGGTTCTGGGGGAATGGGAGGAGACTCAACGGGTGTACGATACTGACGATTACATGTTTGCAGAAGGATTTCTTCCTCACTGGTGATGAGGATAGTGCGATCTGCGGGATTGTTTGGGTTGAGATACTATCCTAACTGAGGTGGGGTAGGCTGCGTGTCCTATTGGGTGTTTATCACACCTTGGTGTTGAATAAGATTCTGCAGTATGGCTGGGGGGGGTTGTTGCACGTATTGATGTGGGGCCGCTGAGGGGTAGGCGGTGCTGGAGGATGTGGTAGACTGCCTGAGTCTTTCAGTCGTTTAAAATCAATGATTTGGGGGTAATGATGATTATAATGACCGAACTCACCGCAAAGGGCACAAGGGAAAGAGGTTTTGATAGTATTGTTATTTCAACCTTGATGCCTATTGTTATTGCCCCCATGGGGGTTCTGATTCCCTTGGTTCTGGTTGCCCCCAATAGGTTGGTTTTATTGGGGTTGATTCCCGCCTTGGCCTGGGTTGTTATTGTTCCTGTTTCTTCCTTTCTTTTTGGCATTATTTGATGGATGGGTCGGATTTGCCATATTCAGCTGTTCGAAATTTTGATATTGCTGAACGAGAGAGGGTTGAACAAAGTTCACCCTAGCGTGAGGATGTGGGGGAACCATAGGTTGTGGAGGACCAGGAAATGGAAAGTACGAATTCTGTGGGATTTGTGATCTGTAAGGTATGTAGGAAGACGTGTCGCTTTCGCTAGTACTTAAAGTATAAGCTGAGGGGGTACCATAACTTGTTTGGATAGGTGGGTGTATTAGGGGTGCCAGCAGTGGCCCACTGATGGGTGGAGGAATAACAACAAGGTATGACTGTTGATAAGGGCTTGGGGGGTAATAAGAGGTTCCCCCATATGCCGATGGATATTGAGGTGTGCCATACATTGGTGGTGGTTGGGGTTGAGGACTATGGTGTGTGGTATTACCAATCAATCCGTCTGCTGAGTGAGACATCATGGGTTTGTCTTGACCGAATGGCACAGGTTCTGGGAGGTCAGGAAGTACTGTGTATAAGTACCCTAATTGTGAATAGATGAGGTCGTATTTTTGAGCCTTACTAATGGCTTCCTCTTCGGATTGAGAGAAGGTGGAAGCAACATCTTTACCGAGGAGAGAGACAAGTGATCTGAGAAACCAGTCAAGACATTGTTGTTTGGTGGTTTCTGCTGTGCACAAACTACATCGTCTACGCCACTCGTGAATGTGATCAGCGATATGTGTGGCTGCAGTTTGTTTGAAATTAGAGAGTAGTTCAAGACCATTGTCATGGCGGATTGGTAATTGGAAGAAGGTAAAAAATGCTTTGGCCAAGGACTCGAAAGTCGAATGGGACCCTGATTTTTCGTCTACATACCATTTGGTTGATGGGCCAGTGAGTGTGCGTTGAAATAATCATAGTCTGATGGAATCATCCATAATGTTGTTGGAAGAGCACCATAGGTGGAAAGTCATGACATGGTTGGCAGGGTCATCACCTGCCTTTCCTTCAAATTTGGGGATGTCTAAAGGTAGTTTGGTAGGCATTGCAGGCCATGTGGGGTCATGTAATATATGATCATTTGTGAGTTTGCTTAGATATGGTATGTTAAGAGAGGCCAAATATGGCATCTACAGTGGGGGGGGAGGATTAAATCCAACCATAGTGTGAGTGTGTTGTGAACTTGACCCTTGAGGGGGACTAGGTGGGTTGGTACTTCCCCCTTGAGAGGAAGTTGGCCCCCCGCTTCCATGTAAATGAGAGAGAGTGGAGGAAGGACTTTGGGAAGTGGACCCAAGTAATGTGGAACCAAGAAAAGCTGATCCTAATACAATGGCACTCACCGGAGTGTGTGAAGGTCGTGTCGATGAATTGGCAAGACTAGGAACTCCCCCTAAAATAGGAGGGAGGTTTAGTAAGCGTCTGGAATGATGGGGGTTCTGTGGGTCCCCTATGATGTTTGACTCGCTGAGTAGATGTGTTCAAAATGTGACGAGAGAAAATAAACAAGAGCCTTTGTTGCGAATTTTGAACTTTACACAATATATATATCTAGATGAAAATGTAATAAGAAGTGCATCATACATAAAGTGTTTTTTGAAAAAGAAGCATATATGTGGATAAGTGGGTTTTGTCTGCATGGGAAATCAAAGAAAACAAATGCTCGTGTCCTAAAAGACTTGACATCCTTCCTCTCAAATAGCACTAGACCTTCCAATAGTACTCAACAGTGGGGTCTGAAGTCACCGGAAGAGAAACTAGTGAAGGATGAAATAATCAGTTATAATGAGGGGTAAAGGGGGCATATCCCGAAAGAGCTGGCGATATTTCCCAATAGCCAGACAAAATCCGATCAAGGTTCAATTGCAGCCCACAATTTCCACATGGGTAGATGTCCTAAAATTTGGTCACTAGGTACCTCGGTCAAAGTGCGACATTTAGATTTTCGGCCTAAGAAATGGGTCACGGGCTGGATCCCGTCCAAGAGGTGGGTGCCTCAGGGGGGGACGCACAGAACAACCGTACCTTGGCCTTCAACCCTTCATGGGTATCTCCCTGCCTTATGGTGTTAGGAACACTTGACTTGGAGGATTTTCAGTTCCCTATTTGACAACTTCTATTGTTTTGGCAATGTGAGAACCAGATAACGGGGAGTTATTTGGATGCCTATCCCCGAAATCCTACCTAGATTAAAAAATTTCTTTTGGCACCTCCTGTGGAGGAAAACTTAGTGAGTTTTTAGAAAAATTTTAGATGTAGTTGTTTGAGAGGTTGGGGGTGTGAACCAACCTCGTGGAAATTAAACGAGAGTGGATAGTTTTGTCAAGAAAAGGGGTGGGGTGTTTCAGAATCCCTTTGGAGGAAACTTACTTTGACCTCCACGTTTCAAGAATAAACTATGTAAGTGATAAGTGACTTTTGTGTGTGAACGAGTGAAAATGTGCCAATGTTTTAATGAATTAGGTGTCACCTTGCTGCATGTGGACTTTACTTGGTCCTTACAAGTGTTGATTACCTAATTAACTAAGTGCCTTTGGTACAACCTTGCCTAATTCAAAAGTCCCTAGGAAGCTATCATGTGGAGATGCAGGTCCTTTACTATTCCTTTAACTCCCTATTGTGATTTAATCTAAGAAAAGCTTTGAAACTATCCTAGATTGTGATCATGTGGGCATGTATGGGCCCATTACAAAAACTTTAAACTTCCTTAGTGATTTAATCTAAGAAAGAAAATTTCAACACTATCCTATCTTTGTAGCATGTGGGCATGTATGGGCCCGTTACAATCTTAAGATGTGTTTGAAAAAATAAACTAAGAGGAGTCCCAAGAGGGGTTGTTGTCCTCTCCTAAAGGTTTTAATCTTTTCAAGGGAGATGAAATTGTCCCACAATCTTTTTTTGATTCTCAAGGTCGCTTGGAGGCGCGAGAGAAGAGCATACTAAGCGATTGTTATCCAACTTCTAGTCCCAATGCAAGTTAGATGTGATTTAAAAATGATTCCAATTTATATTTTTAGTCAAAGCAAGCCATCCATGTGGCGAAAATGAAAGCAAAAGAGGAAAATAATGATTTTAAACCCCCTAAGTGTCTATGTGTTTTGACTAATCCTTTTATATGAAGAGGGAACTAGGTGTGGTGCAACTTAAAACATGCATGAAATCACTTTTAAGAAGGCTAGGGGCCTTCCCCAAATAAAAAAAAAACCTTACAATGTGTAGTTTTATCCATAGGTGCATGGGTCTCAGTGTAGACAGAGGCACACTGAGCGCCTGTGCTCAGACCAAAATGAGTTTTTGGGCGCAGGTGCGCAAAACATAACTGTGACTTAGGTGCATGTGCGCACGATGCATGTCTGTGGGCCAAAAACCCACACACAGATGACACACGACCGTGAAAGAAAATTCTGGATGGAATTCTCTCAATTCAACTTGGAATTGGATGTTTTGCAGGTCGGCTTGGGCCGGTTAATGCACCTGCAAGTTAAATAAAGCAAAAGAAGAGATAGAAAAACCCAAATGGGGTAGGAAATTGATACCTTTCCCCGGTGGAGTCGCCAATCTGTTGCACCTCTTTCGTCACCTTAGTGAGCAAAACAAAGGTGCTTGCAAGCTTAGTTGGGTTTGCTAAGTAGGACAACTGTAAGGAAAAGGGTTAGAGAAAGAAATATAAAAGAACAACTAAGAATTAAACTAAGAAATAAAATAACAACTAAACTAATGAGCATAGGGACATAAGGACAAAAGAAACAATAAGACCCATGTCACCAATGGTAAGGTTGATATTAGTGAAATAAAACACCAAGAAGAAAGAGGACTATGAGTCCCTTCTTCCTCCGAGGGAGGGCTCTTGGACCCCCACAAATAAGATCTTCTTATAACTTTGAATAAAAATGGTGAAATAATTCTTTGCTAATCCACTCAAGGGGTGAGATGGGTTGCCCAATGCAATGGTACTAGTATACTCTTGATGAGAATAGAGCATTCCTTAAGAGAATAGTAGCAGCATAACTTTTCTATTAAATTCCTTAAAAAATGAAGTGCACCCATGGCCTTTTTATAGCACCTCTTTGAGGTATTGTGCAACCAGATTGTAGTGTGTAAAGAGGCTAATTAGGGAATTTTTAGGTCTTTGACCAGCCACCCAGTCGGATCCAGTCCAGATTTGAGTGTCAAATCAACTTGGAAGCTGAACCAGAAGTGGGTGGGAGGCCAACCACTCTCATAAATGCACCATTCTCACATGTGCACGGCTTTTTGCGACCACATTTGCGCATCGAGCGCATATGCGCTTTTCCTGCATTTCTGTTTCGAGCATGTGCACGCGCACCCTGTGTCACTAGTTGTATGGTGTTTGACCCTTTGGAAATGCTTTTGTGATAATTTTGGTCCATGGGTGACCTCATAACTGTTTGGCAATACTAAATTCTTGTAACCATTTGCGGACGAAATTTCAGTGATAACACTCCAAGCAGATCTGCTACCAGGTAGCTGCCAGTCCTCTCAACTCATGCGCCCTCCTCTAAGCAGAAATGATCACAACAAATAAACTAAACCTGAAACTGAAAGTCTCTCTCCACAGAAACAAGAGTCCAAGCTCTCCTCTCGCAATGCATCAGACCTCATCCTGATCTGACAAGTCCTCCTCTCCTCATGAAAAAATGATGGATAATAAATGCGCCCCTCCTCCTCAAGATGCACTCCTCCTCCATATGCATGCTCCCTCTGAAGAATGAAGGCTAAACCTCCATGGATGACCTCTCCATGCAAGATGCAAGCTACCAAGAGCCTCTCCTCAAGCTCTCAAGGGTTTTACTCAAACCCTCATGAAGTGCGCCCCTCTCTTTCTCAAGATATGCGCCCCTCTTCTCTTCTCCAAAAGTCTCAAGTGAAGAATGAGTCTCCAAAATGCCTTTACCCTCTCTTTAGCCTCCTCATGCCAACCCTAAAAGATCAATGGCCTAGATTAGATTTAGCCAAGTTTAATCAATGGGTGATATCAACTCCAAAAATTTCACTAAGGAAACCCACTTTCCCTAGTTGATTTATGTCTATTAATTCACCCACATTGTGAATTAATTGTCATTTTATGACTTAAGTGACATATTTCACTTTTGACTTAAAACTCCTAAGTCAAAGTGAAATTAGAATCATAAATTAAAGTATGAGGGTAATAGTCTTCCCCCTTTGTGCTTAGAGACTCATAAGCACATGGGGACCACTTTCCAAGGTACCCAAATCTCAACACTCCCTCTTACCGAGGAAAGTGCTCGTCACCACCAATCTCATCCATGCAATGGACATGGTTGCCTCCTGGCATATGCACAGTGAGTATGGATGTACCCTGATCGCTGAAAGTGGACTCTGTCACAGATCTACTCAGTCTGTATGATCTATAAATGGTACTGTCTCTCCATCTATCCAAGATCACCTAGATCTCAACATCACACCGAAGATCTCCACCTTGGTCTCCCACCAAGGATTTTTTCCTACTCTTGGCCTCTCACCAAGAGTCTCTACTCTTGGCATCTCACCAAGAGTCTCCCCCTCTTGGTCTCTCACCAAGAGTCATCAACTTGGCCTCTCGCCAAGTCACCTCCACCTGAAGTGGATCCAGAACCTGATCTTCCCGTCTCATA
>ML804205.1:223884-239093 GCA_009831015.1 Picea engelmannii | reverse complement strand
TAAGGATAAGGAAACATTAAATAATAGGGTAAGGCATTAACTATGTGGATAAGGTAATGAATGTATAGATAAGGAAATAAATGAGGAGAAAAGGGTGGTGAAGGAGGGATATGAAGGGAGGAGGCTTACGAAAGAAGGGGGATTATCATTCTACTTTTTTTTTGGGGGGGAGAGGGTTCTCTTGGATTTTTGGAGGGTTCTCTTGGATTTGCTGGGGGGAGATTTTGAGTTCTGCAGTCGGGAAGGATTAGTACAAGGGACATCGATTTGCTGGGGGTTTTGGGCACGGGGGCCAGGATTCCTTACGGTATCCTAGAGCTAGGGAGCCGCACAGGCTCTATTCCTAGTTGGCAGGGAGGAAAACTTGGTTTTGGGGCACAGTTTGGTCAAAGCAACAGGCTGGGCAAGGCAGTAGGGAAAAGCAGCAGGGAGGACATTCAGAGGTCGGAAAATTAGCATCACACAGAAGTATTTTAGGTATGTATTCTCATGAATATGTAATGGTTATTTAAATTTTTTAGTATGCTGTTATTTAGATTTCTGCTGCTTATATGAATTTCTGCTACTTATATGATGAATGAAAGAAATTAATTAGAAGTAATTTTTATTTGTTTAAATTTATGAGTATTTTAGGCTTAATTTAAAATGAGGTTCTTACACTTGAGACTTTTGGAGAAGAGAAGAGGGGCGCATATCTTGAGGAGGAGAGGGGCGCACTTCATGAGGGTTTGAGTAAAACCCTTGAGAGCTTGAGGAGAGGCTCTTGGTAGCTTGGAGCTTGCATGGAGAGGTTATCCACAGAGGTTTAGCCTTCATTGTTCAGAGGGAGCATGCATATGGAGGAGGGGCGCATCTTGAGGAGGAGGGGCACATTTATTATCCATCATTTTCTCATGAGGAGAGGAGGACTTGTCAGATCAGGATGAGGTCTAATGCATTGGGAGAGGAGAGCTTGGGTGCTTGTTTCTGTGGAGAGAGACTTTCAGTTTCAGGTTCAGTTTATTTATTGTGATCATTTCTGCTTGGAGGAGGGCGCATGAGTTGAGAGGACTGGCAGCTACTTGGTAGCAGATCTTCTTGGAGGATTTGAGCTTTGACAGTTTCTATGGAGAGGCAGCATAGGAGAGGACATTTCTGTGGAGGGATTTCTTCATTGGGTTACTGATGAGCTAGGGCGCTTCATTTCAGTGCAGAGGGCAACAAAGAGAGAGGGCGCACCACAGTTTGGGCACTTCTTTCTCTGGATCTTGTGGCAAGGCTCGTGAGGAGCTTGCTATGTATACAGGTTCCATTGTATTTCATTACTTGTTGTATCTCTTTCTTTTATCATCATTATATAGACATATATCCCAAACTGGTTTTCCTCGAGGGGGTGGGGGGGGGGGGNGGTTATCCAGGGTCATGTTGACCAAAAATACCTATGTCAAATTTATGCATGTTTAGAAGTATAGATCAACATTTTAAAGTTCAAGATCTAGAGGTAGTGTTATGTGTTTTAAGTTATATTGCATGTGCTAACATTGAGATAATAAAACACTTGCAAGGGCACCTTAAAAGAGCATTTAACCTATAAAACATTGAGCAAAAAGTGGGATGACTGTTTGCTGTCCTAAAACAGCAAAAGAAGACATTCATACAGTTGAAACTTAGAGCCATACTAAGGTCAATGACAGACCTTAGATGACAACGTCATAGGACCTCATATAATTTCTACATTGTATTAGAGCATCTCCTCAAGCTCTCAAGGGTTTTACTCAAACCCTGATGAAGTGCACCCCTCTCCTCCTCAAGATATGCACCCCTCTTCTCTTCTCAAAAAGTCTCAAGTGAAGAATGAGTCTCCAAAATGCCTTTACCCTCTCTTTAGCCTCCTCATGCCAACCCTAAAATATCAACTCCAAAAATCTCACCAAGGAAACCCACTTTCTTTAGTTTCTTTATGTCTATTAATTCACCCACATTGTGAATTAATTGTCACTTTATGACTTAAGTGATATATTTCACTTTTGACTTAAAACTCCTAAGTCAAAGTGAAATTAGAATCATAAAGTAAAGCATGAGGGTAATAGTCTTCCCCCTTCGTTCTTAGAGACTCACAAGAACATGGGGACCACTTTCCAAGGTACTCAAATCTCAACAGGTGCATCCACAACCAAATTGTCTTTGCCTTTCTTATAAATGATCTCATAATCATATCCAAAGAGTTTAGTCACCCATTTTTGTTGTTTTGAGGAGGAAATGCGTTGTTCTAGAAAATACTTGAGGCTTTGATGGTCTGTCTTAATTTGGAACCATTGCGCCAATAGATAAGGACGCCACAGATCCACGTCATGTAGAATAGCCAACATTTCCTTTTCATAGATGGATTTGCCCAGATTTCTTTCAGATAGTTGCTTGCTGGTAAAGGCCAAAGGTCGACCTTCTTGCATAAGGACATCATCAATTCCTTTCGCTGAGGCATCACATTCCAACAAAAAGGTCTTTGTGAAATCGGGAAGGGAGAGGATTGGAGTGGTGCACATGGCCATATTCAAGGTTTGAAAAGCTTGAGCAACAACTGGAATCCAAGTGAAAGAATTCTTTTTGAGGAGAGAAGTTAGAGGTGCTGCAATCTTCCCATAATTCTTAACAAACTTGCGATAATACCCTGTTAGGCCAAGAAATCCACACAAGCTCTTAAGAGTCTTTGGGTGAGGCCAGTCTTGCATAAATTAAATCTTTTTAGGATCCACCCTGATGCCATCTTTGCCAACCAGATGACTCAAGTATTCTACTTTTGAGGCGCCAAAAGCACATTTAGACCGTTTCAGGAAAAGTTGGTGCTGAGAGAGTAGATGGGGAACTCGATCCACATGAGCAAGATGGTCTATCCAGGTTTTGCTATAGATGAGGATATCATCAAAGAAAACTAAGACAAAATGGCAGAGAAAAGGATGGAATACATGATTCATGAGGATTTGGAAGGTGGAGGGGGCATTACACAAGCCAAAGGGCATGACAATTAATTCATAGTGGCCCTCATGAGTTCTAAAGGCAGTCTTGGGAATACCTTCCTCTTTCATACGTATCTAGTGGTAGCCCGAACGAAGATCCAGTTTAGTGAAGAATTGGGCACCACTCAATTCATCCAGGAGGTCATCAATGACAAGAATGGGGAATTTGTCTTTGATGGTAAGTTTGTTGAGGGCATGAAAGTCAGGACACATTCGACAATAACCTTCTTTCTTCAGGACCATTACCACAGGAGATGAATAGGGGCTCATACTAGGGTGAATAATGCCTGCATTAAGGAGTTCCTGGACCATTTTCTCAATTTCATTTTTTTGGGAAAAGGGGTGACGATACAGACGGATATTGGGAGGAAGGCTTCCTGGTACAAGGGGAATGGAATGATCATGAACACCACAGGAAGGAGGGAGGCCTTGCGGAGTGGAAAAGACCAATTGATGTTTATAAAGGATGGCTTGGAGGTATTGCGGTACCGAGGGTGTCTCTGTTGCTTGTATGGCATGGAGTTGGGTGATAACACCAGAATGGCCCTTTTTGAGAAGCTTTTCCATGCGATGGGAACTAATGATCTCAGGTGAACCGACGGTGATGCCTTGGAACTTATATTGGTGGCCGTCCTGGTCGAATTGCATGGTTAAGTCTTTAAAATCCATGAGAATGGGACCCGAAGTCCTTAGCCAGTTTGCACCCAACACAATGTCACAACCTCCCATGTCGATAGCAAACATATGGGATTTCAGGTGGTAGTCACCAATTTGGAGACACACATTTTCACAACACCCTCCACATTTCATGGAACCACCATTGAAAATCATGATTTGGAAATTATTGATGGCATGGATGTAGTAATGAGTTTCTTGGGCAATGCGACGATGAATAAAATTATGGGTGTTGCCACTATCAACCAGAATGATGACCTTCCGATGCTTGATGTAACCGATTAGCTTGAGGGTTTGGGGAGTGGAGAAGCCAGTGAGAGCAATGAGGGAAATGACTGGTTCTACTTCGGGAGGGTTTGAGGGAGGGGTTATATCAGTGGATTCAGGTGATTCAGACATAGAGGGAGTTTCTTCATCTTCTTTCGAAATCTCCTCGAAGATGGCCATAAAAATCTTTTGTTCTTTACACTTGTGGCCCGGGAAATATTTTTCATCACAGTTATAACAATGGCCTTTGAGTTGGCGTTCAGCCATTTCAGCCTGGGTCAATTTTTGGATCTTTAGTGGAGCAGAGGGAGTAGTGGGATTTACTTGTTTAGGGAAAGGGATGAAGGAGGGTTTGTGGTTTTGAGAAGATACAACCTGTTGTGATTCTTTATATCTTTTGGTAGCCTCCACCCAACTCTCAGGCTGAGCCATGAGGACATGGGCACAAATTTCATCCTTGAGGCCGCTGATAGAACACTCTCGGAAAAAGGCATCAGACATGCCCTTTGTTCTAAAATCTAGGCACTCAAAGGCAGCTACAAAATTTTCTACTGTTCCTAATTGTTTCAGCTTTGTCAAACGACCCAAATGGTTGGTGTCAGTGTCAAAGCGTTCATAAATCTCTGCCACAAATTGTGTCCAAGAAATATACCCTTGATGGGAGTTTTTTCTCCAATGCCACCATTTCCTACGTTCTTGATCTAGATGGAGAACACCATACCGGAGTTTGGCCAAGTCATCTGTAATGCTGTATAAAGAGAAGTAATGTTCCATTTGGGTTACCCAACCAGTGGGGTCCGAGCCATCAAATTTGGTCACATCCACCCGCGGAAGGCGTAGGTCACGTTGAAAGTGATGGTTTTGCAAGGTATGGGAATGAGAGGAATGGTCACCTTCAATATGTGGGGGTGAGGAAGAGGAAGGGTTATCTGTAGGGATATGCAGTTTGTTGCAGAGTGCCGAAAAGACTGATTCAAGCTGGGTGGTGAGATCTTGTTTGATTTTTCCCATTGATGACTACATGGTTCTATTGATGGCGGCAACATTGGATCTGAGTTTTTTCACTTCTTTTTGGGTCTCAATGAGACCATATTGCAAGGTGTTGAAGCAAGATTCCAAGTCTTGGCTACGAGTATGGGCCATGAGGATGGGGGAACTGAAAACGGGTGGGCGGAGTAACAAATGTTTGCCAAAAAAATGATATGGATGAATGTGATAAGGGCGAAGAGATGAATCCGATGGAATAGGTCTGAAGAATACTCAAGTATGAAGAATACTACAGAGAGGAAATGCCCAAATGCTTAACCAGAAAGAAATGTGTATTTACTTGGCAACCCGAACACAGTTGTGAGGCAATAGATCTTGTCTGTTTTAATTTGTTTATGTTTTTGTCCCCAAGGGTTAGGTATTCAAGGGTTCTACAGACAAGGGTTTTCCCTGTGCTATAGCTCTTTGATATATGTGCGAGGTCCAACAGTAGTACTCGGCCCAATATCTCAGGGCACTAACTAAGGAGGATAGACCATACCCTTAGCCATACTACCCGACTACCTAGGTACTAGAGAGTATCTTTCCGATTGCTGTTCTCGGTGACACTATAACAATCAGGTGACTGATCGATTTATCTAAATAGGGCTTCAGGTAATCTAGGCTGATCCGTACACATGTGTTGTCTGATGCACTACCACTCGAAGGGGTACCAACAGGGGTTACAAGGGTGGCCAACATATGTGCGCTTAAGTACCACTTGTATTTCATGTGTGTATGAATCCCTCAACCGCGGGTTTATGTGCGTAACGACAGATCTGTGTGGCTTAAAGATGCCGAAATACGTCTCTACCCTGAAAAAAAAATTTAACCCACACTTTCTGCCGAGGAAAGTGCTCTGATACCACTTGTAATATATCATATATAAAATGTATGCATAACGGAAATACAATGCTAGTAATGGCAGAATAACAACAATATAACCAGAACATTCACCACAATAACACTAAAATGATATAAGAATAACAACAGAAATAACACTTTGAATCTGAAAGCAATGTTCACGGGCCTCTTCGAGGGGGAAACCTCCAGTTGAGAAGAGCTCTATTACAATAATATCCAAGCTAGGGTTATCATACCCTCGACTCCTATTTATACTAAAAGAAGCATCTAGAGGAAGATCCTTCTAGAAGCAGAAGCTTCTATTAGGTCTTCTTACATCCGCCTTATTCTATTTTATTGAAAGACCTTATTAATATTGACCTTTATTACAACCGAATATATTTTTCTACCTATGTGTGGGTTAGGACCCTAACATCATAAGCCACAGGAAAATTTTGGATCATACAGAGCTTGCCGCACATACTTTTTGTACTAATACACAATTCACAGTGGGTCAAATCGCATATATACACAAATCACAAGAGGGTGAATCATGTATGCCTTAGGAAACGTTCCAGAATAGGTAGTACAACAACATAAGAGTTTACAGGTTTGTCTTCAATGTATAATTCTCTCAATGGGCCATTTTCCCTATTACGAGAGCCTTGATTTGACCTTAATAAAAGAACTATTGCACTGGTTTTCCCTCCAGGGTTTTTCTAGGGGTTTATACCCGAACATGTAGGTGTTCTTATGTGCTTGATTTGGTTTTCTTGTTTATGTTTCCACTGCATGTTCAGTTGATTACTAGCTATGATTTTAGTAGATAAAGTGATTTTATTTTTAGCTAACTATCGGGTGTTGAGTAGAGTGGTAAAATATCAACATTGTATTAGTGCATACTAAGGGTTGAATCTGCTTGGAAAATTCAACATGGTATTATAGAAAGGTTTCTCTGAGAGGAAACCAAGTGCACATGGTATCGACATATCTATGAGATCTGAGTGACCACAATAGAGATCAAGTTCAAATCTAGGGTTGCAACAACAAATCTATGGGATCATGAGTGTCAAGGTGGGTGTTTTAAGGACTAAGGACAGATCCACTTTATTTTGCAACAAATCAATTAGATTTGCAAGATATCTTAGCATATTTATAAACTAGCAGAGGAAATCAAAGGACAAAGTTTTTCAAGGAAACAACAATATTGGGAAGAACATGTGTTTTTGCAGGTGTACAAAATCATACACAGTTTGCAGAAGGGCGAAGTGCATACATACACGGTTTGCAGAAGGGTGAATTGTGTATATACGCGATTTAAAGTGTTGACAGTCACATATAGTTCATACAAGGACAACATAGAGACAATTTCAAAGAATAAATTTTGTAGGGTGGCTTGTTGAGCAATGGCAAGAGGTCGGGAAGTCAACAAGGAGATCTCAAATAGGTGTAGAAGGACTTCCATCTAGAGATTTGAGCCACATGGGAGCACATAGGAGCAGAGAAGGACTTTTTCTCATGTGATTGAGTCTTCTACTTTGGAGCAAAGATGAACTTTTTCTCAAGTGCTTGAGCCACAAAGGACAATGAATCAAAGGGATCTCAGATGGGTGAAGAAGGACGTTCATCTAAAGATCAAAGGCTAACATATTTATTTGAGTCAGTGACTCAAAGACATAACATAGAAGGAATTTTGTTCAAGGATATCTTAGAAAGGGGTGAAGAATGAATTTCACCTAGAGATCTAATCAATCCAAAGGAGAAGAGAAGTTGTAGGAGCAACCAGAATAACAACATGAGCAACAAAAATATCTGGTGGCAAGGAAAGATCTAGGAAGCAGAGGAGTTGCAGGGACATGATCGTACAAGCAACAACAAAGGTGCTTCGTTGCAAGTGTTGGCTATTTCTTGTTGAAATATTGTAACTGCGAAGTATATTCTACTTATTATTGAGTTATTATTAAATAGATCAATCCCCTTTGTGGATTGAACATGTCGGGACTCATGTATGACCAAATCCCCTTTTGTGGATTGCTCAAGCCCTAATTATATGATGCTAATTGAGAAGTCGACCCCTAGGGCTAATTAAAGTGGTTTTAGCCAGTAAGTGAAGAAGTCAGCCCTACTTGATGAAGAGACACCTCCCTAACACTCGTAAGCTAGTATAAATAAGAGAGGCTAGCATCTCACTCACTCACTCACTCAAGTCACTCATATAGTATGCAAGTTTGAAGGAAGCTGCAATTTCCAAAAGAAGAAGAGAGAGAGGCACATTTCTCAGTGTTGGATATTCTCTTGTGTTTGGTCTTTTATCTTGGCATTGTATTGATAATCTATATTAAGGAAGTTTTTGTTGGGTTTTCTCCCCCATGACGATTTCCGAGGATAAATGTTGTGTACCTTGTGATTTTGTATCTTTCAGTGATCTTTATTATGCTATTATTGTCTATTAAATTGAAAAGAACTTAATAGCAGCTTTAAATTTAACATGGAATCAGAGCTTGACTGAATAGAGCACCTTTCACCGGGTTACCAAAAACGTCACTGTTGTCGTACAAGAAAATTATGGTTTTTTGTTGGAAGAGAATTTCAGCCTAAAAACTATCAAGGGAAGTGTGCCCTAGCCTAATGAACTCATTGGAAGCTTGAGCGCACCTTTCAGTGGCTAGAGCCTATGGAAAGTGAAGCCCTAGTTTTCACTAGTACCGGAAAACCAAGAAACCAGAACCGGTACCAGAAGTACTAGTCCAGATTTGCGCAGGCCCAGTTTCAAGCGGTAAAATTTGGATTTTCAGAAAACAGACTGCACCATGCTACTCGCCTCAACCAAACACACCTCTTGGTAAGTTTAGATTTAAATTTTGAGCATTTTGAATTTTTGGTCATTTTCGCAGCTCCAGGTCAAGATGTCTGCAAGAACCAATCTTGTTGACAAGTTAAAAGGTGTGGATAACTTCCGTGCCTGGAAGTATAAGATTTCACTCATTCTTGAAGAGAATGATCTTGCATGATGCATCAAGGAAAATGTACCAGAACCCGCAGATGCTACATCTAAAGCAAAGTACCAGAAGGATATGGTTAGGGACAAAAGAATCATTGCAGACTCTATCAAAGATCACTTGATCCCTCAAGTGGCCTCTAAGGACACTCCAAAATAGATGTTTGATGCCTTAACCAGAATGTATGAAGGAAATAACATTAACTGAAATATGAACTTGAGAACCCAACTCAAGAATATGAAGATGCAGAAAGGAAAAATAGTTCATGAATATTTATCTAGGATATCTCAATTCAAGGAACAACTAGAAGAAATTGGAGACAACCTAGATGAATATGAACTCATAATGAAAACTCTTAATGGTCTCACAAGACCTTGGGATGCGTTCATCCAAACTATTTGTGCCAGAAAGGAGAAACTACAATTTGACAGTCTTTGGGAAGAATGTGTCTAAGAAGAAGCAAGCGTAGCTAACCGAGAAATAGTTCTTTCAAGGGATGAAGATCAAGCCCTAGATTCTCATGCTAAAGGAGGAAAGAAAATGTCTCACTTCAAGAAGGATACCCATGTACACAAGGAATCTCACTCCCCAAAGAGATTCACCCACTTCCATAAAGAATCTCACCCTCCAAGGAGATTCCAGAAGTTTTAGAAATGTCAAAGAAGAGAAAATGATTTCTCCTCTTATCAATGTTACCATTTTGACAAGATGGGACATATTGCTAAGAATTGTCCAACAAGAAGTGAAATAACAAAAGACACCATGCCCATGCAGTTGAAGATGATGAGCCACCCACAAAGATGATTAAAGAAAATATTGAAGACTATGTCTTATTCTTTGCCCTCTTAGGATGTGTATCACTTGGAAACGACATTTGGATCATAGATAGTGGTGCTTCTAATCACATGACATGTTAGAGAGACATTCTCTCTAGCCTTATAAATAAGAACTTTCCCTAGAAAGTTACACTTGGAGATGATTACCAGTACCCTATCAAAGGAGTGGGAGAATCCACTTACAAACTTTATTAAGGGACCCCAATGAAGATGAAGGATGTACTCTATGTACCAGGTTTGACAAAGAATTTACTTTCTATATCAAATTTAGATAAGAAAGGTTTTAGGGTTGCATTCATATATGGTGAAGTCCTTATGTGGCCTATTATCGCATAATTTATACTTGTCCCAAAGGGAAAGGCCAAAGCAGGGAAAATTGGTGTAACAGGAGGTTGTCCTATCACTGTCACCTTAATAAGATACCTCTTTCTATTTAGGGATGATAGCCCATGGGAGACGTCCCTGGTGACCTAGGGGTTTGAGAAGGAAAACGTTGAAGTGTCAATAAAAGATATCCCCTCTCACAAGTCACACTGATCAGAAAGCCCCGAAGTTTTAGCTAATGAGGCAATGTTATGCTTAAATGTACCTGCCCAAAACAAAGAAAAAGAAAGCAATATATTTTGCAAGTACAATTTGATGTTAGCGCTTGATAAAACCTTAGGCTTGTCAATAAAAGCAATAAGTTGATGCAATATGAAGCAACCATAAATTCTATAACAATAATGTATACAAGATGATAGCTTCATAATCAATTCCTTAAATAAGCTTCACAATGACAAAAATTGATAATCCACTAATAACAATATACTAGCACTCGTCAGAAGCTAATGAGGCAATGTAAAAGTCAACTTTTGCAATTGCTTTTAAGAGATTTTACTGCTGTAATAATTGGCTGTAGCTTACTTTTGTAAGAACAACAAGAAGGTTAGTGAATTAGTCTAATCTAGGGTTAGGTAAGGTCAGTAAATAGTTTGAGGTAAAAGTTTTAAGTGTTGTTTCATCAATCAATCAAATGTAAGGTCTAGATAAGTGTCTTTAGGGATAATGGAGTCACTTTTTGCAGCAATAATATTGAAGGAATAAAATGATAATGTATGAGATAAGAACAAAGAAGGATGATGGTTGAGGTGTTGGTAACCCAAGGCCTCAATCAACAAGCCTTAGAAGGAAAATGACTAGTAGGAAGTAGGTAACCCTAGGTCCTAGCGGTTTTCCTTCTTCTTTAGCTCAAGCTTGAATTAATTAATGGCTTGATGAAGCAAATGATGCTAGAGTATTACAATGTTAGGGATCTAGCACATTGCTTCAAGAGGTAGGGTTTCTAGCACAATATAGTAGGTTTAAAGCTATTAAGACAAGGACAATAGCACGTGCTTGTTATCCTAGGGTTTTAAGCTAGCAATTTCATAATCTTGGAAAAATTAAAAGTAAATGTACTATAAACATTCAAGGTAAAGAAGAATTGCAGAAATTCACTTACATTCACCAAGAATAATCTAGCAATTAGCCTAGTTGAAAACTTTCCACCAAGAAAAATGCAAAAAAAACCAATATAAGCCTCCTCCAAGAGTTGTGCACCACTTAATTTCAGCCAAATAACCTTAAAGGATCCGAATTTTAGACCTCACGTAGTGAGTGAATCCATGATGATAAAATAAAAAGGACAAATCCCTTATTTATACAATCAAAATGACCTTTAATTATAAAATTAGGTAAAAAAGGCCGACATGGCCAGTTTACATGAGAAAATCCAATTGTACACAAAATTGTCAAATAAAACACTAATTTTATCTTTTTAGAGTGATGTTATGCCCTTCCTAGGGTGATGTTAGCCTTCTTGCTGGAACGTTAGCTCTCCAAGTGAAATGTTGGGGCTCAAAACCCCTCAGGAACTTCCACTCGTGCCAACCAAAGCCGTCCTCAAGATGGATACCTCAACTGGGTGACGTCAAGGCTCTGAATGATGACGTCAAGGGCCTTCAAGGGCCAACATCATGGTGGGAGGGTGAGACCCCCTTGGGTCCAGGCCTACCAAGCTGTCTCTGGTGGAACGTCCTCCTCTCTCTCTGTTGCAAGCCTCGAGTATATGTCTGCCCCTGGCTGGGGTCTCAACATCCATCTGGTGTAATTTTATCCATATGGAGGTCTGAGCTAATCATCTCCCCATATGTACTTGTCCATCAGATGTGGTCCTGCAAAAACAACAAGTACGCCCTCCATGGGATCATAATTCACAAGGATCATAGCAATGTCAATCACATCTAATAATCAAGCTACCTAAACATGTGCATGAAAGCCACCTTTCCCAGACGAGTGCTCAAAGACGTTATGTTATTCTACAAGCTAGGCTTGGAGAGGGTTTCAGGAGGTCCTATTGGGATAATTCTCGTTAGGTGTGGGATGTTTCTAGGTGAAGACCAATCTAGGTCATGTAAGTGCATGAGATGGTATGGGGATGTTTTGGCAATGAGTGCAGTGATGACAGGGAAATGTAGGGCTTACCTGTGGGTGCCTTTGAAGAGGGTGAGATGCACCTTGTCATGGATGGAAATGTTTCCTAGCCCATTCAATGCATTTTTACTTTTTTATCTTATTGATTTTTATTTCAAGAGAATAGCTGGGGGACACTACCCTGACGTGGGGACTAATGGTGGCAGTGTTACCCACAAGCATTTCACGGAGATGACAAGGCTGGCTTGTGATGAGACCCCCTTTCTCTTAGCTATCCTACCAAGAGCCACTACCCTGGAGTGGTGATCAACTGAATAGTAGTGTCATACCACTACATGCCCATGGACCTAATAGGTTGGCTCGTGATGAGACCCCCTATCCTCCAACTAGCTCTTGAGTTTATTTATTTTATGGGTCCCTCCTTTTTCTTACTAAGAATCCTTTTATTTCTTTCTCGGGGATCCCTGGGCAAAGCATCTGAAGGTTTTGATCTTTTGGATTTATCTTTTTCCAACTACTTTTACCCTCTGGGTCTTTATCCCCTTCTTCCCACAGGGCAAGGTACAACCCTTTAACTAGCTTGGAAAACCCAATGCTTGAGCCAATGCAGGGGATATATGTGAGGGAAGATGATGAAAAGTGATAAGTATGGTGGGAATGTATGATGAACTTTCATAAACCCACCCAACGACAACTCACTCCTAAGGGAACCAACTTGATAGGGCGTTTTGTCATCCCCCCAGGTATGGAAAAGTAAAAAAGCATAAAGTCCAAGCACACGTCATGAAGCAAAAGAGAGTTAAATGCACATATTCAAATGTTTTGAGAATCAGAGTGACACATACCATGATACCCAAACTCATTACCTCATGGAGCAAGACCCAATGCTGCTCTAGGACCAGGCTGAAGGGATGGATGTTGCTGTTGCTGATAGGATGGAGGCACTGAAGAAGCAGTATGGGCCGTCCAGGGCCAGACTCAAGTCAATATGGCTCTCGGTACTCCATGTCTAGGACCTATGGGCCTCGATACATAATCTCCATAGTTATCCCTAGGATAGGGGATAACATATGGCTCCAACTCAGGGACATGTGCTCACCGCAGAGTGCATGAGAACCTCAACATTTATGGTATGACTTGTGACCCGCTATATCTCAACAAAATCTATTAGTAATCATTTGGGGTGGTGATATCACCCCTGGCTCATATATGGTACAATAAAATGAAAGTAAGCAAGCATATATACAAATGGAAATACAACTACTTTAGCATGAAATGCAAATGGTATACATAATGAATGAAAAATGCCTACCTACTTACCTCTACTTACCTGTTGGTTGAATGCTAGGTGTAGTCAAATAACCAATGAAACCATCCTAGCAATGCCTCACAAACCTGCCTCTGTGCTTCATCATAAACCAAAATAGAGATAAGTTAAGCACAAAAATAACATGAGTTAGAACATGTATCACATCATCAGAAATCGTAGAATCTAGCTCATGGAGGTGGGAGGGAGGGACAAAATCATGCCAAGTCCTACTTCTAGGAAAATACTTAATTCATCTCAGAAATGGATCGTGAAAAATAAAAGGCTCGAAAGGATGATTTACAGAGTCCGAAGGTTGGCTACATTGGATATCATCACATCCTGAAGTTTGGGAAAGGACTAATAAAAACCTAGAAAAATATTAGCGAATTTCCAAGGGAAAGTTGAAAGAGTGACACAATAAACTTCTTCTCAAAGTATTCAACTTACCTTATAATTCTAAAAGAAGGATTTGTTATGGAGAAAACTCAATACAAGGGATAGGTTTCCCAACTACACCCTTAGTGACATAGCGAGGTAAAGTAAAAGGGGGCTGGATAACCTTGTCACAAGTACCATGGGTTGGACAAACAATGTCCTTATCAAGATCTGAGCACAATGGTGGTTGATAATATTCTTCATAGAGTAAATCCAAGTGCTCAAAAGGATATTTGTCAAAATCTTCGAGGTATGACCGAAAATCATCAAGAGGACATAGAACTAGGTCACCCTTGGAGATATCTGTAACTATACCATTTCCTTATTGCCAAATGTCAGAATTATTAGTAACCTCATATGATAGTTTCAAAGGAAACTTTTGGAAATGTCCCTCAATGTCGTAAATGGGATTCTCATCATAACCAATCGCATCCCACTTATGCCTTCCAACATGTATGAATTCATCAATATCATCATCAATGTCACTACCTTTTTCATAACATGAAGGATCTAATGCATCCAAGGGATCCTCTAGTACCTTTTCTCTTTCCAAATCATAAAACAAAGCACCATCAAAATCTTGGAAAGGAAGGTAACTCACCGTGTTTATTTCTTCTTGTGCAGGAGCTTCGAGGACTTGGATGACCTCATCAAATGAAACAACGTGCATCATTGCTTCGTCCTCGTGACTTGCCCCTACATCTTCAACTGTACAACAAGGAGGATCTGCCTTGCCCGAGTGTTATCACTGAAATTTCGTCCGCACAGGGCGACAAGAACTCCGCATCATCAGCACAGAAAAACAGTCATTCATGGCACAAGGTTAATTACACAACACAGCAAAAGGGTCAAAACTATACAAAATGACCAAAAAATTACAAGGTGCTTCGCACCCACTGGGCGCGCGCGCGCGCGTAACATCTTTGTACCTGGAGCGCATATGCGCGGCTGTGGGGTGAAAAACCCGTGCGCCTGCCAAACGACGCATTTATGAAACTGGTCGGCCTCCCAACCACTAATGGATCGGCTCCCAAGTCGATTTGACACCAAATCCGAGCTCAATCTGCGTGGGGAGGCTGGTCAAAGACCTAATTGTGCCTTAAAGAGCCCCTTTTCACATTCAAAAGAGGTTGCATAATAACCCAATGCTTGGCTATAAAAAGCCATGAATGACCACCATTTCTTCAAGGAATTCTTTGTATTGTTATGCTGTTGAGATTGCTAGAGATTCATTCTTTGGCAATAGACATAATCAACACCATTTCATAGGCTTTCCATCTCTCACTAGAGTGGATAAGCTTGGAGTTCTTTCACTCACACTTTCATCTTTCATTGTAAGGAGAGCAATCAGTTGAGGGCCTCAAGAGCCTTC
>ML804205.1:176734-207902 GCA_009831015.1 Picea engelmannii | reverse complement strand
TGGAAATGAATGAAGTGAGGGATCTTTTCTAATTTATTTTCCACAATGAGGATATGGATAAAGAATTTGTATATGGGGGTTCTCTAAAATAGTTATACTTCTTTATAAAAAAACTACAAGTAAACCAAAATTATATTTAAAATGCCTCTTTAAGGTTCTAGATTTGTAGTTGAAATTTGAGCTAGGTAAAGAGTGTACACTCGATGTACTGTACAACCACCTACACATTAAATTGGACAAATAAATAAGACAATAAAAACACCACATGGATCTTGGCATATATGCAATATCTACACATTACATTTGATAAATAACTTGAAAATAACAAATAAATTAGACAATAAAATCACCACATGGAACTTGGCATATATATCAATATCTACATATTCATGAGGATTGTGAACTTTTACTAGTATAAAGCCTACTTTTAAAAACATGTCAAAATCCTTACCTTTTCATTGTCCTTTCGCCAAATCCATTAGCTCATATAACTTGGTAAGAGTTGTCCACAAGATGCATTTCCACCACCAAGACCTGCATGAATCATAAAATACAAATTTTTTATATGAGTAAATAATTAATAAGAAAATAAACATGCATTTAGTTATGTAAAATACTCTAGAAAAAAAATAAGTTGTCGCATACCTTAATGAGCTTCTCTTTTCTTCGAGAATAGGTTATTCTCTACTGAATAGGGCCAACCACGTGAAGGTGGAAGCTCATATGGACCCTCCCCCCCCTCACATCGCTCTCAATTCCTCATACCCAACAAATGATTTTCTTTATATAGAAAACATATAGACATTCATGCATAACTAGGATAGTCATCAAAACATATGAACATATAAACATTGATAAAGATCCAAAAACAAGACATGAATTTATACATCTAATTTTTCTTTGATTTTTGTTTTTTTACATTCATAATACTGACAATTGGGATATCATAACCATCCAAGGACATTGTATTTCATGTGCCATGTCCTTCTATTGTTTGTGTGCGCTCATGTACCATACTTCTAGTACGTCACTGAGAAGGGTTAACTGGCATCTATTCAGGGCCGTGAACTGGAACAACGAAAATGATCATATCGATATGTTGAAATATAATTGAAATAACTAATTCATTATTTTGATTAACATTACACTATTGCTCTTTACCCGTCTCTGTAGCTGCGACAATTGGTGCGTTAATTTTCTGTCCAGTTGGTTGCTCTAGCATTTCACCCTCCTGAGCTACATGCTCTTCAATTTTGAGAAGATAATATATAAGTCAGGAAATAAATATCTACAATCACAGTAAATATTTCTAATTCTGAAGCATACATACTGGAATGGGTACTCTGCTCTACAGGATCACTGGACATGTGCACCCTTGTATGACGCGGTGTTTGCTGAATATCGCTGGATTCACTATAGCACTGTTGCTTGAAAACAAACATAAATACTTAGTTAAGGGTGATACAATAAAATGAATAGATTTTACAAGCATGCTACTGCGGTTTCCTTATTCATTTGATTTACCTGGGTGGATGGGGAGATAGGAGTCGGGTCCAAGCTTTTTCTATATTCAATCACACTTTTAAAACCATGCTTGTAACTAAGCTTTAGGTCCTCCTCGGTGGAAGCAGTGTCAAACATATTTAATTGCAATGCATAACACCATTAAAAATACCAATAACAATAACATATATTTGTTCACTATTGTTAAATAAATATTAACCACAATTAATCATTTAAATCTTACTATTCGGGCTTTTAGTTTTCCATAGCCACCATGACCTAGTTTATGCTGGCCGTGTTTTTCCACTCTGGCCTTGGTTTCTTTGGAGGTGTCTGGTAGCCTACATATGGAAATTTTGAAAAACATTAGATATTAGAATTGTTACTTAAAAAAGTAAAGAAAAACATAAATGATCATATTTCACTGATAATATGACATGTGTTGTACCTTGCTTGACCAACTCGTAGATGTCTTCCTTTTTTTTAAACAAGTTCTCCTTTGCATTCTCTATTAATGCCTTCCACTCTTTCTCTAGAACCATGGGAGGGCGCTCATGCTTGAGGTCTAATTTCAATTTCTCCCTATACTGGACCCTGGTATATTTTAAATTCTTGCTGGCTAACTTTGTAACCACCTTCTTGTTGAAAGTGTTGCCGAACAAGTTTACCATGTGGTCTATTAAATCATCTTTCTTTTTTCTATCTTGGCCATTCCACCGTGTGTGAATGGTGGGGCCAAACAACTCCAATTCTTTGTCATTTAAGTTTCTATAGAAAACATTATTTCTTGCAGAAACGTGTTATCCATTAATTTATAATAATCTCAACAAATGTCCATTTCAATTTCATGAAAAAAATGAATGAATTAATTAACAATTACCTGCAATCTTCTGAATCTTGATCGAAACAGATGCGTCATCCACCAGAAAGGTGACATCTTGTGATCCAGTGCTTTTAATTCGTTCTGATCCATGCATAATAGTTTCCTCTCCATCTACAATATGTTCCTCTTCGGAGTCATGTGGAGTCCCAGGCTCCGACTCATCATGCTCCGGTGTTTCATGCTGGTCAAAATCATTGCGCTCATCAATGGATTCGAGGGGAACCTCAGGAGGCTCAAAAAGCCTCACTTTCACTTTGCTATGTCGACATTTTTTTGCATTGGACCATCACTGCTACCTACAGAAGTTTCAGGATCAGCAGGTTCCCGATGCACGGGGTTTAAAAACTCCTACAAATGGAAAACTTTACTTTATCAGATCATATAGAAAATATAAAACAAAAAAACGAAAATGAAATTGTCATAGTTGATAAAAATATGTGAAGATGCCACTTATCCCTAAATTAATTATTGTATTTTGTAGCTCTACAATTCTTGCCCTGTCCTCCTATGTCAGGGGTCTTTTGCTAAGAAAACCTAGATATTCTATGTTAGCCTTCTTCAAGGCCCTCGTTACAATTGTCATTGGGTCAGTGGAAAAAAATATTTCATCCTCATCAATATCCTCAGTGGGAGCCTTTCCACGTTGACCATGTCACAATACATTGATGAATAAAATTAATGAGATGAACTTTAACATTTGAGAAATTTAGTTATTGTAGTCATAAGTTATTACTGTATTTAACATTTACCAGCTGAGGCACAATGAGTGCCTTTCCACGGTCACCATGGACAGATGTAGCGGGTGATTTTCGGACATGGTCACCCTGTACAGAAGTTGACACATTAAATCAATCAACAAAAGTTATGAAATTCACCTGTAACATTTAAAAAATGAAATATTGGAGTAATATCAGAAAAAAAGTAATGAAATTTCAGAAATTTAGTTGTTGTAGACATAAGTTGTTACTGTATTTAACATTTACTTGCTGAGGCACAACGGGTGTCTTTCCACGGTCACCCTAGACAAATGTAGCGGGTTATTTTCTGCCACGATCACCCTAGACATAAGTTGACACAATAAATCAATCAATAAAAGTTATGAAATTCACCCGTAACATTAAAAAAATGAAATATTGCAGTAATATCAAAAACAAAATAACAAAATTTCAGAAATTTTGTTGCTATAGTCATAAGTTGTTACTGTATTTAACATTTACCTGCTGAGGCACATCAGGTTCCTTTCCACGGTCACCTTGAACATATGTAGCTGGTGATTTTCTACCATGGTCACCCTGGATAGAAGTTGACACAATAAATCAATCAATAAAAGTTATGAAATTCACCTGTAACATAAAAAAAATGAAATATTGTAGTAATATCAGAAAAAAATAATGAAATTTCTGAAATTTAGTTGACGTTGTAGTCATAAGTTGTTACTGTATTTAAAATTTACCTGTTGAGGCATAGTGGGTGCCTTTCCACGGTCACCCTGGACAGATGTAGCCTGTGATATCTCACGATCACCCTGGATAGATGTTGACACAATAAATTAATCAACAAGAGTTATGAAAGTAATTGTAAAAAATTTATGCAGTAAAAAATTGAAATATTGCAGCGATAAATTGTAACAATGATTGATCAAAGGTTGAGTTGAATGGTATGTAATATATTTACCCCCATAGTCGCACCCCCTCCATCTATTCGATTTAAGTTGCAATCGATCAACAACTCTTCACCTGGAACTATTGTTTTTGTTGCACATACAAATATACAATTTCCTTCGTGTCCCTCAAATATGCAATTCGGTTTCTTAGTTGTTGCCACTGGTCGTGTACTATTTATAAAGCCCACAATGTTTCCAGTAGCTTTTGGCCTTCCATCAATATACATAGTTGCCCCTTTATTTTGATTGCTATCTATTAGTTGTATATAATTTGCGGAAACTTCGTATCTTCACATACTTTTTGTATATCGGACCAACATCAACCAATGAGTGTAGTTGTATAATGGTCCAACATACTTTATCAATTCAGTTATAGTTCCATAGACGACCTTTATGCCATCCATGGAAAATAACCCCAATCCATGTAAGGACGAAGGAGCAATTCGATACATCCTCCCACCAATGAAGAAATCCATGTCCACTTTAGGTAGATCCTTTGGTGCCCATCGTTTCACTAGATGTTTATACCTCAAGGGAAACTCAATGTCACCTATGCTCTCAACATCATAATTACACGACCCTTTGTTGGCAATAAAAAATTGCATGCATATATGAAATCTTTTCCTTACCTTTTCCAACCTAGTTGATCTAGAACCGGTAGATCTAGTACAACACGTCTCACTTTCAACCCCTCTTAGTATATATTGATCATCAGTCGAGGAAGATAGATCTGACAGATACCTATTTGGTGGTACCTACACTCATTAAAACAAGAAGATAAGTTGCATAAGTTGCATGTTGCATAGTTTCATATAGTTGCATGTTGCATAGTTGCATATAGTTGCATATTTGCATATTTGCATATAGTTGCATATGAAATTGTTGCAATATAGTTGCATAAGTTGCATTGTTGCATAAAGTTGCATATAGTTGCATATATATGCATATCCCCCAATGCTCAGTGGAGAACTATATTTGAGACCCATCAAAGAGTTCGAGTGGGGATCGATAGTTTGGAAATCCATGATCTTGGAATTTCACATATTTGGAAAGTGCCTTTAGTGGCTAGTGGGGAATGGAGGAAAAGTTCGAGTTGGAAATAATGTTGGGGTTGGTTGTGACATATATTACAAGATGATCGAGTTGTTGTTTAATCCATTGTATGCATAGGGTGTAATGGTTTTGATGAAGTTGTACAAACTATAAAAGAAAGGGTTGTGGTCTTCTATATGGAAGATGGTGAAGGAGACAATGGGATGGAAGGAGGGGGTTTCCTCTCTCGATCTTGTCCAAGGACCCAAGACCCATACCCAGTGCTCAAAATATTCTATTTATTCCCATACTCCCACTTGAATGCCAAAGATACCCTCGAGAGGTCATCTATGGTGGTTTGAGGTGTCATTCATGAAATTTGAGCCCTAGAAGTTGCATAAAACCTTGAGAGATTGGGTGTGCTAGTTTGAGGTGTCATGTTTGGCCATGGATGCCTAGAAGATTTGTACTTTGACTAAGCCTTGGGTTCCCCCCTCAACCATATCAAGGCCTTAAGACCCATAGCTAATGATTAAAACCTTGTGAGAGCACTAACATCATTTCTTAGATGACTCAAAGCTTTCTTTTTCCCCTAAGGCATGGCCTTCTTCCCTATATCATTTCCAAGACTTTGAGACACATACATACTACTCACAAAATGTTAGGGTCCTAACCCGCACATAGGTAGAACAATATATTCAGATGTAATAAAGGTCAATATTAATAAGGCCTTTCAATAAAATAGAATAAGGCGGATGTAAGAAGACCCAATAGAAGATTTCGCTTCTAGAAGGATCTTCTTCTAGATGCTTCTTTTTAGTATAAATAGGAGTCGAGGGTATGAAAACCCTAGCTTGGATATTATTGTAATAGAGCTCTGCTCAACTAGAGGTTGCCCCCTCAAAGAGGTCTGTGAACATTGCTTTCAGATTCAAAGTGCTATTTCTGTTGTTATTCTTATATCATTTTAGTGTTATTGTGGTGAATGTTCTGGTTATATTGTTGTTAGTCTGCCATTACTAGCATTTTATTTTTGTTCTGCATACATTTTATATCTGGTATATTACAAGTGGTATCAGAGCACTTTCCTTGGCAGAAAGTGTGGGTTAAATTTTTTTCAGGGTAGAGACGTATTCCGACGTCTTTAAGCCACATAGATCTATCATTACGTGCATAAACCTGCGGTTGAGGGATTCATACACAGATGATATACAAGTGGCACTTAAGCGCACCTCTGTTGGCCACCCTTGTAACCCCGGTTGGTACCCCTTCGAGTGGTAGTGCATCAGACAACACCTGTGTATGGATCAACCTAGATTACTTGAAGCCCTCTTTAGATAAATCGATCGGACGTCTGAATGCTATAGTGTCATCGAAAACAACACTCGGGAAGATACTCTCTAGTACCTGGGTAGTTGGGTAGTACGACTAAGGGTACGGTCTATCCTCCTTAGTTAGTGCCCTGAGATATTGGGCTGAGTACTACTGTTGGACCCCGCACGTATATTAGAGAGCTATAGCACATGGCAAACTCTTGTCTGTAGAACCCTTAAATACCTAACCCTTGGGGACATAAACATAAACAAATTAAAACAGACAAGATCTATTGCTGTGCAACTGTGTTCGGATTGCCAAGTAAATACACATTTCTTTCTGGTTAAGCATTTGGGAATTTCCTCTCTGCAGTATTCTTCAGATCGAATGTAAAAAAAAAAAAAGGTCTGGAATTTTTTTCACCATTATTTCAGACCCATTCCATTGGATTCATCTCTTCACCCTTATCACATTCATCCATATCATTTTTTCGGCAAAAAATATTTTTACCCCTCCCGCCCCTTTTCAGTTTCCCCATCCTCATGGCCCATACTCGTAGCCAAGACTTGGAATCTTTCTTCAACACCTTGCAATCTAGTCTCATTGAGACCCAACAAGAAGTGAAACAACTCAGTGCCAATGTTTCCGCCATCAATACAACCATGCAGTCCTCAATGGGCGAAATCAAACAAGACCTCACCACCCAACTTGAATCAGTCTTTTCGACACTCTGCACCAAACTGCATATCCCTATAGATAACCCTTCCTCTTCCTCACCCCCACATATTGAAGGTTACCATTCCTCTCATTCCCATACCTTGCAGAACCATCACTTTCAACGTGACCTACGCCTTCCACGGGTGGATGTGACCAAATTTGATGGCTCGGACCCCACTGGTTGGGTAACCCAAATAGAAAATTACTTCTCTTTATACAACATTACAGATGACTTGGCCAAACTCTGGTATGGTGTTCTCCATCTAGATCAAGAACGTTGGCAATGGTGGCAATGGAGAAACAATTCTCGTCAAGGGTATATTGCTTGGACACAATTTGTGGCAGAGCTTTATGAACGCTTTGACATTGACACCAACCATTTGGGCCATTTGACAAAGCTGAAACAATTAGGAATAGTGGAAGACTTTATAGCTACCTTTGAGTGCCTAGATTTTAGAACAAAGGGCATGTCTGATGCCTTTTTCTAAGAGTGTTTTAGCAGTGGCCTCAAGGATGAAATTCAGGCCCATGTCCTCATGGCTCGTCTTGAGAGTTTTGTGGAGGCTACCAAAAGAGATAAAGAAGCACAACATGTTGTATCTTCTCAAAACCACAAATCCTCCTTCATCCCTCACCCTAAACCAGTAAATCCCACTACTCCCTCTGCTCCACTAAAGATCCAAAAATTGACCCGAGTTGAAATGGATGAACGCCAACTCAAAGGCCTTTGTTATAACTGTGATGAAAAATATTTCCCAGGCCACAAGTGTAAAGAACAAAATATTTTTATGGCCATCTCTGAGGAGATTTCAGAAGAAGATGAAGAAACCCCCTCTATGTCTGAATCACCTGAATCCACTGACCCTCCCGAAGTAGAACTAGTAATTTCCCTCAATGCTCTCATTGGCTTCTCCACTCCCCAAACCCTCAAGCTAATCAGTTACATCAAGCATTGGAAGGTCATCATTCTAGTTAATAGTGGCAACACCCATAATTTTATTCATCACTGCATTGCCCAAGAAACTCATTGCTACATCCATGCCGTCAATAATTTCCAAATCATGATTGCCAATGGTGGTTCCATGAAATGTGGAGGGCGTTGTGAAAATGTGCGTCACCAAATTGGTGACTACCACCTGAAATCCCATATGTTTTCTATCGACATGGGAGGTTGTGACATTGTGCTGGGTGCAGACTGGCTAAGGACTTTGGGTCCCATTCTCAAGATTTTAAAGACTTAACCATGCAATTCGACTAGAAGGGCCACCAATATAAGTTCCAAGGCATCACCACTGGTTCAATTGAGATCATTAGTTCCCATCGCATAGAAAAGATACTCAAAAAGGGTCATTCTGGCGTTATCGCCCAACTCCATGCCATACAAGCAATAGAGACACCCTCGGTACTGCAAGACCTCCAAGCCATCCTTTCTAAACATCAACTGGTCTTTTCCACTCCCCAAGGCCTCCCTCCTCCCCGTGGTGTTCATGATCATTCCATTCCTATTGTACTAGGAAGCCTTACTCCCAATATCCGTCCGTATCGTCACCCCTTTTCCCAAAAAAATGAAATTGAGAAAATGGTCCAGGAACTCCTTAATGCAGGCGTTATCCACCCTAGTACGAGCCCCTATTCGTCTCCTGTGGTCATGGTCTTGAAGAAAGAAGGTTCTTGGCAGATGTGTCCTTACTTCCGTGCCCTCAAAAAACTTACCATCAAAGACAAATTCCCCATTCCTGTCATTGATGACCTCCTGGATGAATTGAGTGGCACCCAATTCTTCACTAAACTGGATCTTCGTTTGGGCTACCACCAGATACGTATGAAAGAGGTAGATATTCCCAAGACTACCTTTAGAACTCATGAGGGCCATTATGAGTTTTTGGTCATGCTCTTTGGCTTGTGTAATGCCCCCTCCACCTTCAAAAGCCTTATGAATCATGTCTTCCATCCTTTTCTCCACCATTTTGCCTTAGTTTTCTTTGATGATATCCTCATCTATAGAAAAACCTGGACAGACAATCCTGCTCATGTGCATCGAGTTCTCCATCTACTCTCTTAGCACCAACTTTTCTTGAAACAGTCTAAATGTGCTTTTGGCGCCTCATAAGTAGAATACTTGGGTCATCTGGTTGGCAAAGATGGTGTCAGGGTGGATCCTAAAAAGATTGAAGCTATGCAAGACTGGCCTCACCCAAAGACTCTTAAGAGATTGCATGGATTTCTAGGCTTAATAGGGTATTATCGCAAGTTTGTTAAGAATTATGGGAAGATTGCAACACCTCTCACTTCTCTCCTCAAAAAGAACTCTTTCACTTGGACTCCAGCCATTGCTCAAGCTTTTCAAACCTTGAAGATGGCCATGTGCACTACTCCAGTCCTCACCCTTCCCGATTTCACAAAGACCTTTGTGTTGGAATGTGATGCCTCAGGGAAAGGAATTGGTGCTATCCTTATGCAAGAGGGTCGACCTTACCAGCAAGCAACTATCTGAAAGAAATATGGGCGAATCCATCTATGAAAAGGAAATGTTGGCTATTCTGCATGCCGTGGATTTGTATCGTCCTTATCTATTGGGGAAACGGTTCCAAATTAAGACAGACCATCAAAGCCTCAAGTATTTTCTGGAACAACGTATTTCCTCCCTAGAACAACAAAAATGGGTGACTAAACTCTTTGGATATGATTATGAGATCATTTATATGAAAGGAAAAGACAATGTGGTTGCGGATGCACTTTCCCAAAAATATGAAGATGAAGGATCCCTTTTTTCTCTTGCATTCATTGTACCAGATTGGCTCCAAGCCGTTCGCCAGGAATGGCTACAATATCCCAAAAGTTCGCAGTTGATCCAACAATTGCAGTCCAATGCTCCAGCTTCCCCAGGGTACTCTTGGCTCCATGAGGAACTTCGATACAAAGGCCGTTTGTATTTAAGTAAACAATCAAATCTTAAATCCATGGTACTTTCTGAGCTTCATGCTACACCCACAGCAGGGCACTCCGGGTTGACCAAAACCTATGACAGGGTCAAACGTTCCTTTTTCTGGGATGGTATGAAACAGGACATTCGTAATTTTGTAGTTGAATGTGACGTGTGTCAACACAACAAGGGAGAAACAGTCAAATGGTCGGGCACACTACAACCGCTCCCGATTCCACCTGCTATTTGGAAGGATATCTCTATGGATTTTATTACTGGCTTACCCAAATTGGGAAATAAATCCGTCATCATGGTGGTTGTTGATCTCCTTTCCAAGTATGCTCATTTTTGCGCCCTTCAACACCCGTTTACAACATCCACGGTGGCTCAAATCTTCATGGATCAGGTCTTCAAGATTCATGGTATGCCACACTCTATTGTTTTTTATCGCGACCCAACTTTCACAAGCAATTTTTGGCAAGAACTATTCAAGATACAAGGCACAAAATTGCTTCTCAACACAACTTATCATCCCCAGACTGATGGCCAAACAGAAGTTGTCAACAAGTGTGTGGAAACATATTTGAGGTGTTTTTCCTTGGAAAAGCAAAATCAGTGGGCTCAATGGTTACCCCTAGCTGAATGGTGGTACAACACTTCATACCATACAACTACACACATGGCTCCTTTTGAAGTAGTATATGGACATAAGCCACCTCCAGTTCTCTCATACTTACCGGGTGCTTCGAAGGTCTAGGCGGTTGACCTAACACTTACAGCTCGAGAGTCTATTCTCCGTACCCTCAAAGAGAATTTGGTCATGGCACATAATCACATGAAACAACAAGCAAATCAAGGTCGCTTTGAACACCAATTTGCAGAAGGGGATCATGTGTTTCTTCGACTGCAACCTTACAAGAAAACTTCCCTCAAGGCTGAGCATTGTCAGAAGCTAGTGCCCAAATTTTATGGTCCTTATACCATGCTCAAGCGTGTGGAACAAGTTGCCTATCAGTTAGATTTTCCCAGCCATTCGAAGCTACATCCTGTTTTTCATGTTTCATGCTTAAAGAAGGTGATTGGAGCTAAGTGCCAAATTCAAACCAACCTTCCAGAGTTAGCTGGAGAAGGATCCATTTGGCTACAACTAGAAGCAGTTTTGGACCAGCGTCAGTGTCGCCTACGTCAGAGAACCATCATGAAAGTTCTAGTCCAGTGGAAAGATATAACTCCAATAGACGCCACTTGGGAACCAACTACCATTCTGCAACAATTTCCTCATCTCAAGCCTTGAGGACAAGGCTGTTTTTAAGGGGGCAGACATGTTAGGGTCCTAACCCGCACATAGGTAGAACAATATATTCGGATGTAATAAATGTCAATATTAATAAGGCCTTTCAATAAAATAAAATAAGGTGGATGTAAGAAGACCTAATAGAAGCTTTTTCTTCTAGAAGGATCTTCCTCTAGATGATTCTTTTTAGTATAACTATGAGTCGAGAGTATGAGAACCCTATCTTGGATATTATTGTAATAGAGCTCTGCTCAACTGGAGGTTGCCCCCTCGAAGAGGCCCATGAACATTGTGTTCAGATTCAAAGTGCTATTTCTGTTTTTATTCTTATATCATTTCAGTGTTATTGTGGTGATTGTTCTGGTTATATTGTTGTTATTATGCCATTACTAGCATTTTATTTCTGTTCTGCATACATTTTATATCTTGTATATTACAAAAACACCTAGTTGATCTAGAACTGATAGATCTAGTACATCATGTCTCACTTTCAACCTCTCTTAGTATATCTTGATCATCACTCGATAGTTGCATATAGTTGCATAGGTTGCATTGTTGCATAAAGTTGCATATAGTTGCATATATAAGTTGCACAAGTTGCATAAGTTTCAGTGTTGCATAAAGTTGCATATAGTTGCATACAAAATTGTTGCAATATAGTTGCATAAGTTGCACTGTTGCATAAAGTTACATATAGTTGCATAGTTGCATATAGTTGCATAGTTGCATATATTTGCATATAGTTGCATAGTTTCATATAGTTGCATATAGTTTCATAGTTGCATATAGTTGCAGTTAGTTGCATATAGTTGGATAGTTGTAGTTAGTTTCATATAGTTGCATACGAAATTGTTGCAATATAGTTGCATAAGTTGCATTGTTGCATATAGTTGGATAAGTTGCATATAGTTGCATAGTTTCATATAGTTGGATAAGTTGCATATAGTTGCATAAAGTTGCATATAGTCACTAAAAAACATGATAAGTTGCATTGTTGCATATAGTTTCATATAGTTTCATACGAAATTGTTGCAATATAGGTTCGATTTGGCAATAATGATGGAGGGGAGGGCTCTAGGGGAGGTGTCTAAACAGATTGATCCAACACGATGTTTTAATACATGACAATCTATCATAGAACATGTGACTTTATTGGAAGTGACATCTTTGATTTGGTTTGGAGGATGAACAACTAGTGAATTTGTGAAAAGGATTTCAGGATATTGAATGGCATTGTCTTGAATGCAGAGAAGGAGAAATGGCTTAGTTGGGTAGGGTAATGATTTCTATATGTGATGGAGGGGAGGGCTCTATGGGGGGGGTCTAAGAAGATTGATCCAACATGATGTTTTAATATATGACAATCTGTCACATAATGTGTGACTTTATTAGAAGTCACGTCCTTGGTTTGGTTTGGAGGATGAACAACTAGTGAATTTACGGTTTTGAGGCCGAGTGGGAGAAGGTCTTGGTCTAGTAAGAGGATTCCAAGGATTAGCGTTGGAAATAGAGTTAGGGTTAGTAGAGTGATAGAAAATAGGGTACCTTGGTAAAGAATGGTTAAAGGCTTAGTCAATGCAAACTCTTTCAAACAAATCAATTTAAGAAAAAAAACAACCAATAATCCAAAACTAAATTTGAGAATAATTACCTAATATGGATATGGAATCTAGAGTTGGATGTGTAGTTGTGTGAACACTTCCATGTATTGTAGTACTAGGCTTGATGAAGTTATAACCACTCGCACATGATATTTTCTATATAGAATAGGGGATAAAAATGGCATGTGATAGTGTCACACAATGGATTCCATCTATTGATGGACTTTGTCATGCATTTGGAAGTAGAAGATTGAGTTAAATGTAGAATTATAAATTGACTTGTTCACCAAGTTTGAATGATTCCTTCTAGATATTTTATTGTAAGGATAAATATTTGAGCCTGGGAAAATCTAGAAGTGCAATGTGAGGCTACTAGTCTAGGAATCTAAGGCTTCTCCATTCGTTTGTCTTCTATATTCTTGTAAAAGTGAGTGCTTATGTTTTTTATTAGGGATCCTATTAACAATTTCATGAGATCTGGATGTAATAGTGCTTGAGGTGATTAAAGAAATATCCGTGAAAAGGCTTGGTTTCGATTGGCTCGTGGGTGAAATGGATTTTGGGGGGGAATTTTCTTTCCTGCATATATTTATTTTGGTCTTTTAGGGTTGTCTATGTGATTTGAACTTGGGTTGATTCTTTCATGTCATATGTATACTATGGGGTGATTCTAATGTGAATATATGAAATGTGTATTTGTATATTCATAGAATTATATAGAATACACATTGATTTCAAATTACCTCCTTAATGAAGATTTGGAACAAAGTGCGCTCTAGATTAGGGTTATGGCGAGCCCAACCGAAAAGGCGCAACAACAACATACAGAGAAGGCTCCCAAGATGGAAATGCAGCCAGAATCCACAGAAGAAGCCTCCGTTGAGCTTCTAGCACCCCCAGGAGGGAAGAAACAACTTATCTCGTCGAGCAAGCTAACGATCGACAATGTAGCAACAACAACAACGTCAGGGAAAACCCTAACGCGAGAACCAACCATTTGGGCTCGGATAATATCTGAGAAGGGATTGAGGGCGCGACAAGTGCTAAACCCTAGCCGCCGACATAGCCTTGATCTAGAGCACGGGAGAAAAGGAGCCAGTATGGGAGCAAAGGAGCTTTTTGGCTCTGCCTTCATTGTGGAGTAGTTCACCGAACCCCCAACAACAGAGGTCGAATATCCCAATGTCTATGGCTATGCCTTTATCTACCCCTGCATTTTTATACTCCATATATTTTATCTACCCTGGGAAATACGTTGGGTATATTTATCAAAGTAGACTCATATCGGATATCGAACAAATTCATCACTTTCGCCTGCATATGTGTTGAAATTGACCTCAGTCAAGGGCTTCCGGATAGGATCCTTAGTGATTGGACTGAGGGAGATCCTTACATGCAGATGGTTTATTATGAGAGCACCGCTTTCAGATGCCGCTCTTTTAAGCAAATAGGTCACCTCCAGGCAATGTGTCCTCTATCCCCTATCCCTTCCTCGACCCCTGGAGCATGAAAAAGAGATAATGGCTGGCAAGTCCCAAAACCTCGCAAAAGCAGCCCGAACCCTTCCTTTGACAACAAGAAGCATCACAAAGATGCACCAACTCCTCCGCCTTCTACAACGCTTTCACAGAATCCAACATTTTCTCAACAACCAACTGCAGACTCAAAACACCAACCCTTGGTTTCGCACAAACTCATGAAGCTTCAAAAGTCCTAATTCCATTTCCAACAGCTAAGCCTTTGCACCCACCCCTCTAAAAGGAGGAAACAAATGACACAATCATGGCCACAACCCTGCCCCCAAGACTCAGAAGCATCCCCATGAATCAGAAAATTCAGACAGCGACAAAGAAGCACCCTCTGCTTCAGCAGGTCAAGATTATGGAATTTCCTCACACAATCTGGCTTTGGTGACGAAAGTTGTTGAGCCTACCAACTCCTCTGGTTGGATTGATGTTCATAAGAAAAAAGGTAGAAAGGAACCTTCATAATGATCTGGCCCTTTCTCTATTTCTTGTATTGTTTCTTCTCGCTTTTCCCATGCACTCCTTGTGGCTCTCTTTTAATAGTTATCTCTCTGGGGGGTATTTTCCCATCAACAAATTGATGTGTCACTTTGGACTTTTTTAATGGATTGAATAGAAGGATTCTCATCTAATTTACCGAAAAAAAAAAAAAAATTACCTCAATAATTTCGTACTTCAATTTGAAATATCTTCTAAACAAAATCTATGAGCATTCACACCAATACCCAATGTAGTGTGGTTTTGAAACATGACACGATTAAGGTGAAAACAAATTTTTATAAGGTAGACACAATGATCGATCACAACATGTTTTGGATTTCAACTCCATGATCTAAGATATGCAATAGTTAGAAAGTGAAAAGGTGAAAATGGTATGTCATGTAAAATATGAAAGTGAATATAGGTGTAAATTGTATGACACTTAAGTTATTTTGGTGGCATTGTGTGATGAGGATAGAGGTTCCCTAAATGTTGACCCATACTATATGGTAGGGTTGAGGATGGGGTATAAAAAGAATATGAAGTTCATAAACTAGCTCATGGGATGTGATATTTCATTCACAACCATCACCAATAATAAATTGGGATAGGTATTGTCTGATTTGGAAATTGTGATGGTAGAGAGAGGATGAGTTAGTGGTTGGGGAAGAGGTGGACATTGATGCAAGAGTTTTATAATGGTTGGAGGGGTTGTCTAAATCAAGGAGATCTAGTTTTGGCGGTGAAGTTTTGGCTATGGTTGTAGAAAGTAAACATAAAGTCATGGGGATATTGCAAGGAATTCAAATCCATGATATCATGTGTGAAGGTATGGTGAAAAATAAAAAAATTCAGGGTTATGTGGGGTGTTGAAAAAGGGTCTAGTGCAAGGAAAAAACCAATATGTTTAGTAGATTGGTAGAAAGGGTGTTTGTAGACATTCCACTTTTCCACAAACATAACACACTTAAGATCCTCATTAAGAGTGATTTTGGTAAATTAGAGAACAACATGTCACACTTAAGATCCTCATATAGTTGCATAGGTTGCATTGTTGCATAAAGTTGCATATAGTTGCATAAGTTGCATATAGTTGCATAAGTTTCAGTGTTGCATAAAGTTGCATATAGTTGCATATTGTCATTAAAAAACATGATAAGTTGCATTGTTGCAGTTAGTTGCATAGTTGTAGTTAGTTGCATACGAATTTGTTGCAATATAGTTGCATATAGTTGCAATATAGTTGCATAAGTTGCATATAGTTTCATATAGTTGCATATAGTTGCATAGTTGCATATAGTTAGAAAAGTTGCATATAGTTGCATAGTTGCATATATTTGGATATAGTTTCATATAGTTGCATAGTTACATATAGTTGCATATAGTTGCATAAGTTGCATATAGTTGCATAAAGTTGCATATAGTCACTAAAAACCATGATAAGTTGCATTGTTGCATATAGTTGCATATAGTTGCATATTTGCATATAGTTTCATACGAAATTGTTGCAATATAGGTTCGAGTTGGCAATAATGTTGGAGGTGAGGGCTCTATGGGGGGTGTCTAAACAGATTGATCCAACACGATGTTTTAAGACGTGACAATCTGTCACATAATGTGTGACTTTATTGGAAGTGACGTCTTTGATTTGGTTTGGAGGATGAAAAACTAGTGAATTTGTTAAAAGGATGTTAGGATATTGAATTGCATTGTCTTGAATGCAGAGAAGGAGAAATGGCTTAGTTGGGTACGGTAATGATTTCTAGATGTGATGGAGGGGAGGGATCTATGGGGGGGGGTATAAGAAGATTGATACAACATGATGTTTTAATATATGACAATCTGTCACATAATGTGTGAATTTATTAGAAGTTACGTCCTTGGTTTGGTTTGGAGGATGAACAACTAGTCAATTTACGGTTTTGAGGCCGAGTGGGAGAAGGTATTGGTCTAGTAAGAGGGTTCCAAGGATTAGCATTGGAAATGGGGTTAGGGTTAGTTGAGTGATATAAAATAGGGTACCTTGGTAAATAATGGTTAAAGTCTTAGTCAATGCAAAATATTTCAAACAAATCAATTTAAGAAAAAAAACAACCAATAATCCAAAACTAAATTTGTGAATAATTACCTAATATGGATATGGAATCTAGAGTTGGATGTGTAGTTGTGTGAACACTTCCATGTATTGTAGTAGTAGGCTTGATGAATTTATAACCACTCACACATGATGTTTTCTAGATAGAATAGGGGAAAAAAATGGTATGTGATAGTGTCACACAATGTATTCCATGTATTGATGTACTTTGTCATTGTTGTGCTGCTTATATGTTTAGTATAATGCACTCATTAATTATCAATCCGGGATTCGTAATCAACAGAGTTACAAGACACCAGTAAGAAAGGTAATTTCTAATGTCATGAGTATAGAATTAAACTAGATTATGCATGCTGGAAACAAATCAAAATAACAAACTGCAATGCACTTTGGTTGTCTTTCATAGAGAGGATATCCACTCCATTATGGCACATGCAAGTATGAGATGGATTTGGTTTGATAGAGCAACTCTGCTATCTGACCCAGAAAACTAACTATGAAATCCACACTTCTGAAAGGGAAATCACACATCAATCATCAAGACATAGCATGGGTAGTTCAATAGTCAATATACTGAGTATGTTGTGGTTCACAATGTGATGTTGTGGACTTCACTAGTTCTCCTTCAAATATGTCTGACCACTGCTACCAACATTCATGTCTAAAAAAACAAATTCATAAAAACAGAGCATATGCAAAAACAGAGCAAGTAAATATCTCTAAACAATTATATAATGGAAATCCTAGTCTAAGTTGTACTGCTATCATCTAACAGGGTTAAAGCTTCAGCTGATTTAATGTTTACACTACTGAAAAAAAATGCTAATGCTAATCTACAAAGATGCTAACCTTTGTTGGGCGATGGGACCTTGCCACTTCAATAGGTCAGCTATTGAAGTCTATAGGAGGCTTGTCTTCAACCCACACATTACTCTCACTCAAATCTCAAAACATAACATCAAACTTTTATTAACAACTCAACTCATATTCAATCATAGACAATCAAGACATGAAGATAAATGACGTTCTTCTATTAGTCTTCACTCATAATATGTTATGCAATATCATACGCTGTTTCACATGTTGCTAATATGCTAACTCTCCTACACTTCCACCATCCTTGCCACGACTATTTAATAGTCTTAATCGTGAAACATAAGGAGATGAAGTGATTTGAAAATCAATCAGTTGTTAAATTCAATCATTCGGTTACATATTTAGCTTCATCCTCATGACATGAAGTGCATGAGGATGAGGCAATCAACAAACTATTCTTATCATAGCCTTGCTAAAGAAAATAGACATCCACCAATTGGCTTAGGCGAGATCTGGATCTTAACTTAGTGTATTAGGCTCTTCCATATTGGTACTGGATCATGACAGGTAGATGGTACCGGATCATGACAGTGCACAAAAGGTGGTACCGGATCATGACAGTGCATGGCCGTTGGTACCGGATCATGATAGTGCATGGCCGTTGGTACCGAATTGCAACAGATGAGATTTTAGTACCAGATGCATTTGGTACCGGATTCACAGAGTTGGTACAGGAACGCTGGATATATAGAGGTCAAAGATTTATACATGGTAAATTGAAGCATTAGTACATGAAATATTTAATTCCCTAACTCAATAAACCACAAAATGCATGAATTAACCATACTTTACCTTATGACCTTATCACTGGAAAATGGTAGCGTTCTTTTCATTCACTGAAGCTTTAGGTATGCCAAAAAGGTATAGATGAAGAGTATAATAGGGTAATGGGGATGTCAATTTCGGGTCTCAACATTCCCCCATGCCAAAATCATTGCATGTCCTCATGCAACTGAAAACAAACCCAAAAATTTCAAAACTTGAGACTGTGTTCTTTACTTTGGTGGATCAATGATGTTGATGGTTGAAGCTTCTTCTTTCAGCTCCCTTTTGATGACCCTAATGTATTGTAGGATTCGTAATACCTTCTTGAGCTTGTTAGTGGTCTCTTCATGGTCTTCTTGAAGTTGTTGGCTGGTTTCTTTCAATTGCTCATTTTCCTTTTTGATATACCTGTCCAAGATTTGATATTCCTTCACTTCTTGTTTGAGTTCCTGATTTTGCTTTTGCAATTCTCCAATCTTTTTCTTCATTTGTTCTTTTGTCAAGGTCTTTGTTGACTCCATAATTACTGGCTGGATGCATTCCCTTTCCTCAACTTCCTCCCTCATCCCACATAAAGTAATAGTGGCTTGTTCCTCGGTCAAACTAGGGATGTCATCTTGGATTGATAAATCTTCAGAAGGGGAGGTAAGATTGATTGGATATTCCTGTGTATGAGGATTGACTATTGTTTATCCCTTTTTTGCATGCTCCTCATAGTTCTTTTACAAGGACGTACTGGATCATGGATGCTCACAGGCTTCCTTTTCTTCTTTTCTAATTGTGAAATGGTGACAGGGGGGTGTGCCACAGACTGTTTACTTTTAGTTTCTGAGCTATGATTCCCTTTCTTCATCATTTTTGTCTGATGGCCCTCTTTCTCAACTGCCACCATTGAAGTCTCCTCTACTAATTTGTTTTTACCTTTTGATTTAGAGCTTTTAAAAGTTTTATTGATTGTGGAAGAGGACCTTACTTTTTCATGTTGGCTTACTGCCCTAGATGATGGTGGAGTTGTCTTATCCTTTTTTCCCTTTTGCTTTTGAGGTTCCTTATTTTTCTTTGGAGCATGTTGGGTTTCCTCCACCGGTTTGTTTTCTGTGGGAAGGTGCTGAGTGATAAGGGTTTTCCAACTAATCCTCTGTTTCCTAAGTTCATGTAAAACTAACATTTTAATGAGACCTTGATGGTAAATGCTAGTCTTCTCTGTTTTGGAGATGGATTAAACACCTCTTACCATTTTGTTCAAACTCATCCATAGAAAATATGGGAAATCGATTTCAGGGCCTCCTTCAAAATGTAATAGAAGCCTAAGATGATATATGAAGGTCACAACATACCTTCCCTCACAAGTGACAAATCACTAAAGACTAGTAATCATTGGGTGGTACTCTTCCTTGATGTAGTTCCTAGGGATCCCCTTTTTCCAGTCAGGGTGCTGATGATCTTCTTTCAAGAATCATTGACACATTTCTTTGTTGATTCCTACACCTTTGAAGTATTTGGCTCCTCTGCTAGGTAGTCCCGTGACCTCCCTTATGGTTGCTTCATTAATTGTCAGTTGTAGATTGCCTATATGTGCAATCTCTCCATCGTAATTCTGAATAAATTCGTGAGATATCTTCTCGTGCCAGCCTGTGAATTTTTCGAGAAACGACATCCATCCCGATCTACCATATTTTTCTTAACATAATTGGAACTCCTCGGTTTCCCTATAAATTTGGAAGACTGGTTTGTGTCTACTAACGACCATTGTTATAAGTTGTGAGAAAAGGATCAGGATATAGCACAAGGGTATGGTCAATTGATGAGGGTAAGGGTTTGGTACCAGAAAGGAGTAGGCTCGGGACTGGAGAAAGCTCACGACAAGGGGGAATATGGTGAGGTTGTTGGAAATGCGAATGGTAAGTTTAAGTAAGGATGCCGTAAGGAAAAATTATGACCAGATGAGGCTTATCTGGATGGCTTGGCCACTAGATAAGCCATTTCATTTCTGTAATGATGAGGAAAAGACGTTGGGTGTTCAAGGAATCATTTTGGGATAGGTGATTGAACATTCGGGTGGTGAATTTGATGTTAGATCATGGTTCATGACATAAGATAGGTTTGTAAATTGCTTAAGGATGAAATATATTCGTGGCTTATCATTGTTATACATGCTTCATATTTTGATATGATTTTGCCCTTAACCATGTTCAAGAGCTATGAGAGGATTGATTAGGTTTAGGTGTATGGGTATGAGGGATAGGTGCATGGTTTTAATACTAAGGTCATAAGATCTAGTATATATTTTCATACTTATTGTAGTTTTATGAGCATAGGAAAATAAACACCATGTTACCTTTTCTTTTACCTTTGTATGATCAATACCCATAGCATGTGTGACTGCTTGTAAATTGTCATAATTCATCCTTTTAGACTGAAGCTTATTGAAAACTTGGTACAGGAATATCCTGTACTTCTTTTATTCTATGCTTATCTTCTTTTGTATTTGGTTCTGCAGGGTGATCATGTGAGTCTGGAAAAGAGTTATGAAGGGGCTCTTTGACCTTCCCCTATGTCGAATATGTTGTATATCTATATGCAAGAAGGTTCAACATTTTATATCATAATGGAGAAAAGATGATAAGAACAAAAAGAAACCAATCAAATTCTAGAAGTGCATTTATCACCTAGCATATGATCTAATACCTAAAAAGTGAAATTGCCCTTCTTTTGATGGATTTTTGACAAAGGTAGCATTCAACAGTGAAACATAGAATATTTATATGTTTTCCAGAAGAACATATCACACCTAAATTTCTTAAGAGATTTACTATCATTGAATGTTATAGATAAATTTCATAGTATAAGTAGATTAGACTCCCTAGTTAGGGCTCCACTCTTAAGAAGTTTCCTTCTTAGATAGTGTAGGCTTTAGATTTCAGACTGGTAAGTTGACTTAGGGTGATTCTCAAATGGACATTTGCTTGGAGTAATTATGTTGCTGATTCATCTGGAGTTTGTATCTCATGAAAGCCAATAATGACCTTTACTCTTTTTGTTTTAGATGAAAAAAAGTGAATGTTTCAATCAGACAAGTATAGATGAGACATTTTTCAACCAGAACCCACTGCCAACAAGCCTGTTTAGTACTCCGGTGGGGTATTTGTGATAATTAGTGAGAGGTGCCTTCCCCAGACATAATGCCCCATTGCCAACAGGCCTGTTCAGTACCCTGATGGGTTTTCCTAGTCATACCACAGACCGGTACCCGCTGCCAGCAGACCTGTTCAGTATCCTGGCGGGTTAGTCTCTTAAACCCTTTTTCCATCAGAGGCTTCTTGTCCATAGTCACCTATTTTGGTTTTTATTAAAGAGTTCTTTGCACAATGATAGGGGAGGCTCATCCGAAAACCTTTTTACAGTCTGGGATGGTATTGGGTTGGAAGGCATATACTCTTCTTTTGGATGTCTTTTAAAGATTTGTCTGAAGGAAAAATAAAATTTTATGCACATTATTTATTTAGAGTGATCTAGATGTATAATTTTGTCTGAATTTGTCCATAAGAGAATGACCTAAAGTTTCCTTAGGGTACTGGTACATCCTCTTCCATAAAAGTTTTGGTAGTGTGCCCATGGTAGAGAGTGTTCATATACTCATATGTTACTCTTTAATAAGATAATCCAATGAATACTATTGAAGTTTGGTTAGGGTGAGATAGTTACTTATAGGCTAATATATTTTTTCCCTTAAATCATGCTGAAATATTGGGTAAAGGCAACTTCTAGTCTTTGAAGCGGATTATGGTTCTTTGAGCAATCATAGGTAAAGATTGTGTTCCTCTTTTTATTTTGTTTTTAAGAAACATAACCAAAAGAAATTAAAATACTTCTTAGCAACAGAACCAAAAGAAATTAAAATACTTCTTAGCAATAGAACCAAAAGAAATTAAAATACTTCTTGGAAACAAAACCAAAAGAAATTAAATTACTTCCCTTTAGTTGTCAACAGAACCAAAAAAAATTATTGCTTCACAAGGGCTGCCATTTGACACTGCATTCGGCTTCTTGGTTCCAGCTTAAGTGGTTGTTTGCATGGCTTCGTACTTCGAATTAATTGACATAATATTTTGAAGTATGCGTAGTATGCTTTGTCAATTAAGTAATGTGTCTTGATAGTACTGTAGAAGGATATACTTTTGGTACCGGACTGGTACCAAACTACTGGTACCGGACTGCTGGTACCAGACTAGAACAAGATTTCTGGTACCGAAGTAGAATAGAATATTGTAGATGCCTACAAACTGATGTTTGACAAGTCCATGAAGGATCAAATAAATTATAGAATTTTATTTACAGAAAAAGAAAAGAAATTGCGAAAGTAAAACAAAAGGGGGTAAGAATCTCTTGTTACCTTCAACTTATTAACAAAATTCGATCCACACCTATGTACAACAATTTCAAATAAACCAATCAATCAATGTGGATCAGTAGGAGGGTCTCCTTCCTTACTGATCATCTGCATATCTGAATTCTGTAGTATACGAGTCAAGAATTCTTCTTTTGACAGAGGTTTGTTGTAAACTCGCAACCGGTGACCATTCACGAGTAGTGGTGTCTGTTGTTCATCAATTGTCTTTATCCTGATTGAACCATTATCGTAGACAGTTTCAATTTCGTAAGGTCCCATCCAATGGGTGGTTAACTTACCTTTGAAGTTCTTGAATCTACTGTCATACAATAGGGCCCAATCTCCTTGTTGAAATTTTTTCTTTTTGAGATACTTGTCATGCCATTTTGTTCTCTGTTCTTGAATGAGAGTAGTTCTTTGAAGTGATTCCTACCCGGTTTCATCCAATTCATTAAGCTGCAAGAGTCTTTGTTGTTGGGCTTCATCCAAGTTCATGACAACTTGTACTATAGTCTTGATGGTTTTGATCTGGAATTCTATGGGGAGAAGCACCTGCTTCCCATACACCAACTCATAGGGTGTATGTCCTGTTGTATTCGTCCAGGTGATTCTATAATCCCATAAGGATTATAATAATCTATCAGCCCAATCCTTATGGTGCAACTGTACTATTTTGGTAAGAATGGACTCAATAACTTTGTTGGTAGATTCTACTTGTCCATTTGCCCGTGGATGGTAGGGTGTATATTTCCTGTGTTTGATTTGGTACTATTATGTAACAGCTTTGACTAGATGAGAGGTAAATTGAGTTCCATAATCAGTCACAATTTCTCGCGGTACACCAAATATAGTAAAGATATCATTAAAAAGGAAATCTACCATTGATTTTTCACTTGCAGCCGGTAAAGCTTTTGTTTCAACCCATTTAGTCACATAGTCAGTGCATACAAGTATATACTTTTTATTTTTAGATGCAGGGTTAATGGGCCCTACAAAATCTAATGCCCATTTCTTGAGTGGTTCAATAACTACTTGGGCTTGAAGTGGCATTTGGTCTCATGCAGTAGGCTTACCCATTCGCTGGCATTCATCATAATTGGATACATAGGTTTTAGCATCTCTGAAAATATGGGGCCAGTAGTAACTAGATTGCAGAACTTTGTAAGCGGTCCTCTTGTCTACGAAGTGTCCTCCACAAGGACCATCATGGCAGGCTTGCAAATATCATGAATTTCATCTTCCCTTACACATCTCCTGATCACCAGATCTGGTCATGTTTTGTAGAGGCAATCATCGTGCCACATGTAATTTGCACTTAGTTGAATTACTTTCTGTTTTTCTCTAGGAGAGAATTTCTGAGGCATCTTCCCTGTCACAATATAATTAGCGACATATGCATACCACAGAGTGAATGTAGAAATAGCAAATAAATTTTCATCAGGAAAGTTATCTTCTACTGGTGCATTATCTTCTAGATAAATCATTCTAGATAAGAAATCATCCACAAGATTATCTTTACCAGGTCTATCAATATTGTTGATATTAAAATATTTTAATAATAAGAGCCATCGTGTAACTCTAGGATTTGTTACAGGTTTTTTCATTAAAGATTTGATGGCTGAATGATCGGTGTGTACAAAAGCTTGATATCCTGTAATATAGTGTCTAAATTTATTGATAGCATGGACTACAACTAGTAATTCTTTTTCTGTGACCGTATAATTAACTTTAGCTGGAGACAGATTCTTACTGACGAAGTAAATAACATAGGGAATTTGATTTTCTCTTTTTCCAAGGACTGCCCCAAGGGCTATGTCTGAGGCATCGGTACAGATATGAAAAGGAAGGGACCAATTTGGTCCTCTTAATATAGGGGTAGTTGACAATTTATGTTTTAGAATTTCGAAAGATATTTGGCATTCATCATCCCACTTAAATTCGACTTCTTTAGATAATAATTTGAATAAAGGGGTAGCTAGGCTTGTAAAATTCAGAATGAATCTTCTATAGTAGCCAACATGTCCTAAAAAGCTACAGACTTCCTTTTGTGAGGAAGGTATTCTTATTTGTGTGATGATATAAATCTTTTCTGGATCATCTCTCATTCCAGAACCATAAATGTGATGTCCCAAAACAATACCTTCAGTGAGTATCATTTTTTATTTTTCATTACTTAAGGAAAGGTTTGTTTCCTTACACCTAATCAAGACTTTTTCTAGACTGGTCAATGCTTCCTGGAAGTTTTTTCCATGGATTGTAAAGTCATCCATGTATACTTCCACACAATCATTGGTCAAGTAAGAGAAAATGGCTAGGACAACTCTTTGAAAAGTGGCTGGGGCATTGCAAAGTCCGAAAGGGAGCACCCTATAAGCATATGTGCCCCAAGGGCAGGTGAAAGTGGTCTTCTCCTGGTCTTCGGGTGCTATTTGTATCTGGTTGTAACCACTAAACCCATCCAAGAACGAAAAATAATTCTTTCCGGATAGGGTATCCAACCCCTGATCGATAAATGGTAAGGGAAAATAATCCCTATGGGTGGCTTTGTTTAACTCCCAGAAGTCTACACATATCCTCCACTTACCATTTTTCTTGGGAACTATGACAAGTGGAGATACCCATTGACTATCCAAAATGGGGTATATGAGATTGGCTCGAAGGAGTTTTTGCAATTCTTCTTTTACAATATCTTTAAGGGCTGGATTCATCCTTCGCTGAGGCTGTCTAACTGGTCTGATTTGGTCATTAGTGTAGATACGATGTGTGCAAGTGTCAGGGTGAATGCCTTTCATGTCTGCATAATCCCATGCAAAGGCATCAAATTGTCTTTGGAGCATTTCAATCACTTGTGTCTTTTGTTCTGGTTCCAAACTAGAGTTGATATACAAAGGTTTTCCTAGGCTAATCTCAACAAGTTCAATAGTTTCTTCCTTATCTTAGGAGGCTGGTGATAAAGTGTATAATTGAGTGATATCAGGGTGCCAAGTTTATTGAAATTCGGAACTAAAAATATGTGACAATTCTGCAAAAGACCTTGGGTATTGAATGCAATTTGTGTCAGCCAAAAATAAGATTAAGACTTGTTCATCTATTTGTTCTTGTATTCCTCTTACTTGTTCAAGTGTTAACAAAGGTCTGATGCAATCTTCCTCTCCATAAGGGTTTTCTAGCCAAATAGGTATTTCCTGTGCCGGTTGGGCAGGAGGGAAGAGGACAAGTTTTTGGCTATGTGTGCCATTGGATATAGTCATCTCACCAGACCGACAACTGATAAAGGCATCTGCTGTGGCCAGCCAAGGGCGGCCAAGAACCACAAGGTGTCCTGGTTTGGAGGATGATTTAGAATAGATGACTAAAAAGTCTACTGGATATTCCCAAGAAGCTAGAGTGACTGTGACATCATCTAGACTTCGTGCAGGGCTAATGACTGACTTATCTGCCAACTCGATCATGGTTTGGGTTGGTCTTAACTAGTTGATTTGGAACTTTTTCATAGTATCAATAGGAATTACATTAATAGCTGCGCCCAAATCAATGAGTGTGTTTGGTAGAGAAATGCCATTAATTTCGATAGTGACTACTGGATTTCCAGGGTCATTATATTTGTATGGCATTTTAGAAATAAATTCAGATAATTGTCCCACTACCTGAACAAGGGGATGTTCCTTCTTCTTCCTTCTTGGTTTCTTAATGAAAAGATCCCTTATGATTTTGGCGTATATAGGGATATCCTTAATGGCTTGCAGCAGAGGTATTTTTATGCACACATTTCATAATTCATCTTCTATATCTCTGTGCAAGGGTGGGTAATGTTTCTTCACTAATAGTCTCTCGGGGTAAGGTGGGAGATTAATTTGTTGGGGTACTTGTACAGACTGAGAACTGATTGGGATAGGAGGAGAGGCCTCTTCTTCTGTAGGGGTGGTTTGAGTGTTTTCTTCCTCAGAATGATTATCATTTTCTTCCTGAATTATTACTGCAGGATCTGATTGGTTTACAACTTTCCCTGAACGTAGTTGAATTTCATAGGTGGGGAAGGTTTGAACTTCTGTATTCTGCACAGGGTGGGTGGGTTGATTATTGGGGTTAGGGATTGGATGGGCAGGGATTGTTGTTGGTCTTGGAGGATTGTGGGCAACTTGGTTTTGTGGTTGTTGATTGGCATTTATAGATACTTGTTGCTGCTGATTAGGGTTCAAGGGGGTTGTAAATTGCTATTGTACAGGAGGTGGGAGTAAGGCTTGCATCTGTGGTGGGTTGAATCCAGGTAGTAATTGGGAAATGTTTGTAGGGTATTGTGGATATGTAGGGTAAGAGGGATTTCCATACATAGGTCCCCTCCAACCTTGTTGGAAAGGTTGAGTTTGTTGAGGTGTCCATTGTGGATAGGTCACTAGGGAAGGACCCCATTGTTGTTGTTGATATTGTGTATTGGGATCATAAAATGTATTGGGATTTTGGGCTCTCCAAGGTATTCTAGAAGGGTATGGTTGTTCTTGTGAGAATCCTCCTCCCTTATACATGGATTGTAGCTCAAGCAAGGTTGCACACTCAGATGTGGGGTTTTCTAGGGTACACAAACCACAAATTTCTATGACATTTAATGGGCATTCTTTCTCGTTGTTGTGCTTCTTTCGATATCTATGACAAAATATTGCTAAAGCAACTTCTTCTTCTTGTTTCTTTTTTAGTTTCAGAGTATCTAACTGGTTACTTATTGTGCTCAAGATGTCTATTTTAAAGTTCTCCAATAAGTTTCCTAACTCAGTTCTGGTGACAGTCCCTGAGCTTTGTTTTGTATTTCTGCTAAAAGGATCTCTTGGTCCTTTGCCTGTTTTAGCTTGTCCTTTTGAGTATCTCCTACAATAATCTGCAATTTCTGAAAAAGGTTTTTGGTGTACATCTCCTGAACTCAACAAGTTTAAAACTTCTATGCAATCATCTCTGAGACCTTTCAAGAATACAATTTTTACTATAGCTGGGTTTGTGGTGAATAGTTTTGACTTTTGATAGTTGTATAAGAACCTTTCTAAGTAGTCTTCAGAGATTTCATCCTCTATTTGTTGCATTTTAAAAATATCGTTTTTAACATTATCCTTACAATAGTCTTGGTATTTTCGTAAAAATGTGTCTTTCATTTGATCCCAAGAAAGGATTGTATTTTCTCCTAAGCTCATGAACCATCTTAAGGCTAAATATTTCATTGTAGCAGGAAAAGGCTTAAGTTTTTGGGCATCGTCTGAGTAGTTATAGCTTCTACATAATATATCAAATTCGAATAAAAATAAATCTGGATCTTCAGTTGACATACCTCTGAAAGTGGGTAACGATGATAGTGGGATATTATTCATGCTGATGTTTCTGGAAATATCCAAGATTGGAAACCCAAAAGTCTCATTCTCTGTGGCTGCATTTCCTTCTTCTTTTTCCATTCCACTGATGGATGGTTCATAAACTAGATTTTCTGTGTCTCCTAAATGTTCAGCAGACTCACGTTCTGCCTGTCCCAATACTGATTCTTCCGTTTTAGGTTCTCCTTCTGGAGCCTCGCTGGCTCCCCTTGAATTTTTTGTTGGTGGAATTTTTCCTGCACCAGTGTCAGTTGGATTAGTGGGGGTAGTTGTTTTTGAATCTTTGGAGCTTACAAATCTACCCTTGTTATCTCTATATCTATGCATAAAATGAAAATTTGATTCTTTAACTGAATTGAAATCCTAATTCTATCTAGAAGGTAAGAAGGCAACCTGGCTTCGGAGAACCCCACTCTAGTGGCCGCGTGGCTCTTCACTCACGTCTTAAACGTTTTATCCTCCTCCCTCAAGCAGCCTTAAATTTTTTTTTATACAAATAATCTAGGCTAAAAATCACTTCCTACCGTTTGCAACTCCCCGACAACGGTGCCAAAATGTTATGATGCTTATATGTTTAGTATAATGCACTCATTAATTATCAATTCAGGATTCGTAATTAACAGAGTTACAAGACACCAGTACGAAAGGTAGTTTCTAATGTCATGAGTATAGAATTAAACTAGATTATGCATGCTGTAAACAAATGAAAATAACAAATTGCAATGCACTTTGGTTGTCTTTCACAGAGAGGCTATCCACTCCATTATGGCACATGCAAGTATGAGATGGAGTTTGTTTGACAGATCAACTCTGCTATCTGACCCAGAAAACTAACTATGCAATCCACACTTCTGAAAGGGAAATCACACATCAATCATCAAGACATAGCATGGGTAGTTCAATAGTCAATACACTGAGTATGCTGTGGTTCACAATGTGCTGTTGTGGACTTCACTAATTCTCCTTCAAATATGTCTGACCACTGCTACCAACATTCATGTCTAAAAAAACAAATTCATAAAAATAGAGCATATGCAAAAACAGATCAAGTAAAGATCTCTAAACAATTATATAATGGAAATCCTAGTCTAAGCTATACTGCTATCATCTAACAGAGTTAAAGCTTTAGCTGATTTAATGTTTACACTACTGAAAACAAATTCTAATGCTAATCTACGAAGATACTGACCTTTGTTGGGCGGTGGGCCCTTGCCACTTCAACAGGTCAGCTACTGAAGTCTACAGGAGGCTTGTCTTCAACCCACATAGTACTCTCACTAAAATCTCAAAACATAACATCAAACTTTTAATAACAACTCAACTCATATTCAATCATAGAAAATCAAGACATGGAGATAAATGACGTTCTTCTATTAGTCTTCACTCAGAATATGTTCTGCAATATAATACACTGTTTCACATGTTGGTAATATGCTAACTCTCCTACACTTCCACAATCCTTGCCATGGCTATTTAATAGTCTTAATCGTGAAACACAAGGAGGTGAAGTGATTTGCAAATCAATCAGTTGTTAAATTCAATCATTCGGTTACATCTTTAGCTTCATCCTCATGACACGAAGTGCATGAGGATGAGGCAATCAACAAATTATTCTTATCATAGCCTTGCTAAAGCAAATAGACATCCACCAATTGGCTTAGGTCAGATCTGGATCTTAACTTAGTGTATTAGGCTCTTCCATATTGGTACCGAATCATAATAGGTAGATGGTACTGGATCATGACAATGCGCAAAAGGTGGTACCAGATCATGACAGTGTGTGGCCGTTGGTACCGGATCGCAACAGATGAGATTTTAGTACCGGATGCGTTTGGTACCAGATTCGCTGAGATGGTACAGGAACGCTGGATATCTAGGGGTCAAAGATTTATACATGGTAAATTGAAGCATTAGTACATGAAATATTTAATTCCCTAACTCAATAAACCACAAAATGCATGAATTAACTATACTTTACCTTATGACCTTATCACTGGCAAATGGTAGCGTTCTTGTCATTCACTCAAGCTTTAGGTAGGCCAAAAAGGTATAGATGAAGAGTATAATAGGGTAATGGGGATGTCAATTTCGGGTCTCAACAGTCATGCATTTGGAGTTTTCTCGGGCATAAAATCTAACTCAATTAACATGGTTAGTTCTTTTCTTGTGTGTACAAATTTATTGTCTCTAGAACAAGGTCAATGTATCCAATATCACATAATAAAAAGATTGATTTGAATGTAATTTTGTTATGGACAATGTTTTTCTAAAAACAAAATGTAATGAATTTCTAGTCTCCATAGGATTAGGAAAGCCTTGTTGGGAATGAAATGTAGAAATTACTTTTTCCATGGTCATTTGGTGAGGTTCCTCAAATTTTTAATGACATGAGCCTTTCTATGAACCAAATGAAATATTTCAACACCATAATCATGTTGGAAATATGGCTACAACAGAGATGACGCAGATGATCAAGGCGCAGATGATCAAGGTTGTCATTGATGGCAATCGATTGTTTATGAAGAACAGATGCTGAAACATGCTGCAACACAAATGCAAACACAGACGCTGAAAAACAGTGCTGAAACAACGTTGGAACACAGAAGCTAACACAGATGGTTAAGGTTGTCATTGATGGCTATAACAGAAGAATGACGCAGATGATCAAGATTGTTTATACGAACACAGAGGCTGCAACATCAATGTGAACACAGATGCTGAAACACGACTGCTGCAACACGAATGCTGAAACACG
>ML804205.1:155749-176634 GCA_009831015.1 Picea engelmannii | reverse complement strand
TCCCTAGAAGCCTTCACATTATTCAATTTGAATGAAATCACCCCCCCCATGAATCCTTGAAATTATTCAATGAAATGCATGTCCTAGGCATAAAACCCAACTTAATCACCATGGTTAGTGTTATGCCTAAATGCATAGATTTATTGGATTTGGAACAAGGTAGGTAGATATATGGAATGCTTTCATTGTTGGTTATCCCAGATTCTTTTTCCCCATTAATCCTTGACATTCTTCAATGAAATGTGTGTAGTAATTATTGTTGGTTATTCCAAGATTTTCCATCCCTAGAAGCCTTCACATTATTCAATTTGAATGAAATCATTCCCCTCCTCCATGAATCCTTGACATTCTTCAATGAAATGCATGTCCTAGGCATAAAACCCAACTTAGTCACCATGGTTAGTGTTATGCCTAAATGCATAGATTTATTGGATTTGGAACAAAGTAGGTAGATATATGGAATGAAATCATTGTTGGTTATCCCAGATTCTTTTTCGCCATTAATCCTTTACATTCTTCAATGAAATGTGTGTAGTCTTAGGCATAAAACCCAACTCATTCATTGTGGTCAATGCTCTGCATGCATGCTCATATTTATTGGTCCTAGAATAAGGTAAGTAGATCAATTGTTATGCAATAAAATTTGATTTGAATGTAATGTTTTTTGTGGGAAGTAGTCTTGTTGAAATGGAATGAAATTAATGCGAGATAAACCCCACAATTTGAGGTCAAACCATATTATATAGAAAAGACTTTTGTAATACCTTTTGATTTCCCCTACATTTTAACTAGGAGCCATATTTGGTTGTCTTGGGAATAAAACCCAACTCAATTACCATGGTTAGTGTTTTGTCTACATGTGAAAATTTATTGGCTCTGGAACAAGGTAAGAAGATCCACTATTATGCAATAAACAAATTGATTTGAATGCACTATTGTAGCGGGAAGTGGTATTCTACAAATGGAATGAAATGATTGTTGATTGGGATATGATTAGTAAATCCTTGTTGGTAATGAAGTGTAAAAATTACTTTGTCCATGGTGACTTGGTGAGGTTCTTTAATTTTTCAATGAGACAAGCCTTGTTAGTAACCAAATGCAAGATTCCAACACCTTAATTAAAACACTTTACACTAATTGTTCAAAACACAATGTAAAAAATATGTTGGGTCATTGAATTAAATTGTATGAGAAAAACATTTTAGGGCGGTGGAACTCATGTGATGCAGGAATCCGTAGTGCTATTTCATGTACACAAGTCCAACAAAATTGATAGATTGTCGATCTGTTCATCAGTATGCACTTTACCGCAATCCCTAGCTCATGACCTAAAGTAATTGAAGGATAATGACCATTTTTCTCCTAGGTGTGAAAAAAGCACATCGATCATTGTCAATGCATACCATCATCTCCAACAAGTGTATTTGGGTGTGGTGGAGGTGAGAACATTGACCTTACCCTTTTGGGGCAGTTATTTCCTACTTTGCCCATCAATTGCATTTTGAAAATGCCTCTCATTAGGAAAAACCTTAGTTTTTAAAATCATCAAAGAAACCATTTTAGAGTGGTGGAACTTGTCTGAGTCCAACAAAACTAGAAAATTGTTGATCCATTCATCAGTTTCATTTTATCATAGACACTAGCTTGCAGCTCAGAGTCATTGGTGGGTAATGGACAGTTTTCTTCGATGTGTGCAAAGCCACAAAAAACATTGCAACTATGTTTCGTTAACTCTATTAGTTTGTTTGGGCTTGGTGGAGGTGAGAACATTGTTTACATGCTTCTAGGGAATCTATTTTGTAATTCAACCATCAAATGCATTTTGAGAATGACTCTCACTAGGAAAAACCCTAGTTTTAAAAATCGTTTGAGAAAACAATTTTAGGGTAGTGGAACTTATGTGATATGGGCATCTCTAGCACTATTCCCTGTACATGAGTGTAGTGAAACCGATTACTCATTTATTTTTCTAATGGTTTTGATTTTATCGTAAACCCTAGCTCTCAGCTCGAAGCTTAAGGGACAATGACCATATTTCTCCAAGTAATGAAAAAACCACACCGAGCATTGAAATCATTTTATAAATGAGGATAAACCGAATACATGGATATATAGTCTTACCGATTTTGTCATGTCGATGTCTATCTAGCTCTCTCCTCCTCTACCACTCCAACCAACAAGGGCACTCTTATAGGTCACTCTGCGTGGGGTTATTCCCGTGTGCCCTCCTCTAGTGTCCCCTCCTTCCCCGTGTTCCCTCCTCTCCACTCTGCGTGTAGTGTTTGAGTGTGCCCTCCTCTCCACTCTGCGTGCAGGAGCACGAGCGTGTAGTGTTTGAGCACGAGAGTGTAGTGTTTGATTTTGTTTTGTGTGTTGTTTTGTTTTGGTTTTGGTTTTTATTTTTTGTTTTTAGTTTATTGATATATAATATAATTTATATATTATATAATATATATAATTTATAAATTATATATTATAATTTATATAATTTATAAATTATAAATTATAAATTATATATTATAATTTATATAATTTATAAATTATAAATTATAAATTATATAATATATATTATATAATTTATATTATATAATTTATATATTATATAATATATATAATATAATTTATAAATTATCTCTCTCTCTCTCTCTCTCTCTATATATATATATATATATTATATTATATTGTATAATATATAGTCCCTAACTCATAGCCCCCGAGACATAAAATCCCTAACTCATAGCCCTCAAGATATATTATATAATATATAATCCCATTCTCATAGCCCCCGAGACATTTAATCCCAACAACAGGTGAGTGTGGAGGTCTGGAAGGGGTCAAGTGCCCCGACAAAAGTGAGAGTCCCGAAACCCCTAGATTTAGGGAGGGAGTGACTAGCAGAGGTGAGAAGACCTTCGAGGAGGAGGAGAAGGGGCAGTGAAGGGAGGCCAGACTGACTCCGATAAAAGACTCCCCACCCTTAGAAAAATAAGTAGACTCAGAAATAAAAGGTGGAGCGAGGGACACTGAAGTAGAAAGAGAAGTAGCCAAGGAAGACATACCCGATAAAGCACGTTCTCATACAGGGAATAGTGCTAGAGATGCCCATATCTTACATTAACTCTTCCCATGTATGTGTGATATTGTAAATCTCTAGAAACTCCATGGCAATGGAATGTTTCTTCAGAACATTTTACTTTGAAGATCTATGGGGTTTGTTATCACCCTATAAGTTATAGGAATCAACTGGTGACTAGGATATTATCTGTCTCTAGTGTTTTTGTTGACAAATGATTTTTCATTCTGCAAATAATTTGAAAAGAAAAAGAAAAATAAAAGAAAAGAAAAAGAAAGAAAGAAAAAGAGGGCATAAAAGAATTGAAATAAAAGCCCCATGAAATAATAGTAACTTGGTCCATACCTTTCAAGCATGGCCAAGTTCTTTTTAAATTTGATGTTGATAGGGTAGTGAATGATTTGGCTAAATAGTTTAACCTGAGCCAAAGTGTCTAGGTTAGATTAGTGAATAAATCTGGCCAGACTGTCTAATCTTGGTCAGATAGCCCTAGGGTAGAGTAAATTCTTAACCCAACAGTTTAATCTGGGTTATCTGTCATAGGAAGATAGGTTAGTATGTAGGCTAGTTGCTTTATTGTTTCATTCCAATAAAAACAGCTTGACGTAAAATGTTGCACCATGTTTCAAATGCCTAAATGATAATTTGGTTGAAGCCCCATGGTGGTGTCTACTTGAAAGTTTGGGGAAAAAACCCATAAAAACGCATTTATCCTAAGTTTTTCCCAGCGCATGTGTTCTCTGCTCCCCATTTTATGCTCCTTGCACATTTCGACTGTCCTGATCGCGGCGCTCAGATCTACGGTGTACAAAGCATTCCGGACCCCCCCGACCGTTCTGCTTTTAACCCGGGGGGGTCTGGAATCTCTGATAACATTTGTGCGCATCTGGACGTCCTAGGGTGGAGCGCTTAAATCAATGGTCAAGATTGGATTCCGAACCCCCCCGTCCGTTCTGCCTTTAATGGAGGGGGGGGGTCCGGAATGAGTGATAAAAGGCACGCTAAGATCTGTGGCCAGGAAACGAGCGCGCAGATCAACGACCCAAAATGGTTTTCGGACCCCCCCGGATGATCTGCTTTTAACCAAGGGGGGGGGTCCGGAATGGTTTTCCCTTTCTGGCAGGTCCCTTGTTATAAGTGGCGTCGGTCTATTTGCCCCGAAGTACCGTCACCATCTGCTATCTGACAAACCCCCGTCACTTATGGACATCACCTTCCACTTGTTCCACTTGTTCCCGAGTTAGTCAAATCCCATAACTGCTGTCAGTCCCCTCCCCCCTTTTTTCACTCATGGCAAGCCCCTTATTAAGAATTTTACCTCCAATCGCTAGCCGCCACGTCACCCGTCCGTATCTTTCAGCCACCGTCACTTGCCATCTCACCCCCAAATGATCCGTTGTCCATTTATTACTGGATAACCTATCTGTTATCCAGCTGACCTGTCTCCCGTGCCCAACCGACCCCATTTTTAAATAAAACTACCGTTTTTTCCCCTACTTTCGCTGTTCACTCATCGCACTAGAGAAACTCATCGTTTTCTCCTCCACTACATCCTGTTGCCTTCATCCACAGTCAGTCGACCCCACTAACTTTGTGTTTATTGCAGGTACTATTGCAGAAATGGCGCCAAAGCCCAGACAAGCAGAAGGAGAAGAGAATCCGTTTCTCTCGCCTCCTGTCGACCTGGACAAGATCCCACTAGTTGACAAAGACAGATTGATCGCAGATACCAAATGCGATTTCGACTTCTTAGACCTCCAGTCATGGCTCAGGGAAGTTTTCCTGGACCAGAGCGATGAAATTGGACTCTGGGAGTCCAATTTACCCCTTTACCACTTTCCCCAGATCCACCATTTTCCTGAGTTCGCGCTTAAATGTCAAGCTCACTATATTCCCAAACATAGAGCCGTCGTCTCCTCATCTGGAGACATCCTGTTTCTCATCATGCCCGAAGCCATAGACACGATGATGCAAATTCCCCGAGACGACTTTGCGTCCCCCTTCAACCTGGAAATCCTTACAGAGTTGTATCAGAAGATGAATTTTCCCCAAAGAGCTCAAATATTCGAGCTTTTCCTTCCCAACTCCGTTCAATTCCCTTCCACAAATCCCCCTTACCCGTCGTCCATGTTCTCCACTAAGGGAAACTAGGTCATTTCTTCCCTTTGTGTGTTGCTAGGGTACTATTCCGACCAGTGGGTAGATGAGCCCATTCTGGGTTTTCTATCCATTTTCTCCACCGATGAAAAGCCCACCACCTAGTTTGATTTCAACACCTTCTTAGCAGACAATATTCACGAACAATTCATGAATTTCGGCACAGAGGGCATGTTCAGATATTCATCAATACTAGCCTACTTATTCGTCTTTTTCTAGGCGGATAAGTTTGCATTTTCCATGCAGAAGATGGATGCAGATGGTAAACCTCATGCAGTCACAATATGGACCTCTCTGCTAAAGCATAACTCCACAGAGTACAACTTCAAGGCATTCATCGATCTATTCTACCACCCTATGGTAAGCATGCTGAACGGTAGGCCTGAGCCTCGAATAAATGACGAAGTCCAGAGAATATTGCATCTCTCGGACAACACAAAGACCGGGGATTGGTACCTGTATCAAAACCATAATGAGATCAGAGTATACGGTTGCGAGTTGGCGCCGTATAAGCTGCCCAAATATTTGCCTGTCAGAATCTTTGCTTTAGAATACATAAGGCAGATTATGAATTCAGATGATATCCATTTTGTATCATTGAAGAAAAAGCAGTAGCTTTGAATCAAGGGGCAGCTTGGCTCCTTCATCTGCAACATTCGGGGCGTCGGGGAAGAAGCTGACATGATGTTGAAAGAAATGAAGTTCTTTATGAGCTTCCCATGGCACTATGATCCTTATGGGATCATCTCAGAGATGAGGGTGAAGAACAAGAACATCCCATATGTTCATGTGTCCAAGCCCGAAATTGAAAAATTCGCCAATCAGACAGTGTGGGTGCCTGACACCTTGGTCGAAGTGGAACAACAGGTTCCTCCGACCACTGTGCCACCAACGACGATGCCACAGGTCCCTAAGGAAAAAAGGCCTCGACAAGATTTATCTTCGCCTGTCACGGAGGTATCATCCGAAGAGTTCCAGTTGCACACTAAGAGGCCCAAAACAATTTCAGTTCCTGGTCCGACTGGAGAAAAAGAAGCCCCGCCTACCACAGTGACTAAGTCTGTGATTCCACCCTTCGGTTCGAGCCTTCATAAGGACATCACCCCAGTAGTACCGAAGAAATCCACAGACTCCCCACTGGACACTCAGCCAGGCAAGACTGGGCCCAAGTTGAGCATTTTCGAGAAGTACGAGCTGATCAAGAAAAAGAACCAGACCCTTACCAGTAGTACTTACGCTCAGTTTCGAAAGCAGATGTTGACTGCGCAGCATACGCTGTTGTCTGCATTTGACACAGAAAAGGGCAGAATGCACATGGCCTTCCTCCAGGCGCAGGTACCAGACCCCAAGGTGATCACGGATTACAAGAGGGCCACCTTCAAATTACAGAAGAAGGACATGCACCCAACAGATCAGATGGATCTGCACAAGCAGACAAGGGAGATGGTATTCCATACATTGGCGCATGCTTCCGCTTCTGCAACAAAATTACAGGTATCACTGAACAATGCTCAAAGGCAACTCAAGCTGGAGAAGATCTCATCCTTTGCAAAGGACAATAGAATCAAAAATTTGGAGGAGCTGGTCCTCAAGATCGGCTATGACCCTTCCTACGTCAAAGCAACGGAGGAGATGATAAAGAAGAAGAATGATGACATTGCCTCCTTGAGGAAACAACTGAAGCTCCCACCCACAGAGGACTCGCAGGTGAAGGAGATAGCAGAGAAAGAAGGTGAGAAGGACGAAATGCTCAAGTTGCTCATGGAGAAGAATGCACAGCTCAAAGAAATGGAAGCTGATATGGAGAGATTTTTTAAAGAGAAGGAGCAGCTGAAGCCAATGGAAGTCATTCCATTGAGTGCCATTCCGATTTCAGGAGCAAGCACTGTATCAGTGACAACAGTCCCATTCACAACTTCATTGACATCCCAAGAGAATACAATCGACCTGGCTAAATCCATGGAAAAGATGAACCTGCAGGAGACAGAGATCAACATGCTTAAAAAGGAAGTTGAGAACCTTTAGGAACTAAAAACTTCCTTCCAGACCAGCCTCTCCAAAGAAAAGCATGTAACAGAGCAGCTCAAGCAAGAGCAACATCAGCTCCAAAAGCAAACAGTGGAAGGGAAGACTTTGGCTGAGGTCAAAGAGAATGTATGGACAAACATCACAAAGTCTATAAATGAGATATGGCCCATGATCCAAATCATGTTTGAGCAGAATGAGTTGGTCCAGAGGAGAAAACAGGCCATTGAGAAGATAAGAGTAGAATTGGGAGACATGCCAACACAGGCAAATGAGATCATCAAGTTCCTCAATTCTAAGACCAGGGAAGAGCTGGAAGAGCTGAAGATTGAAGATATAATAGAGACCATCCTTGAGGTCAAAAGGGTTTTGACCAAGAGAAGATTAATGCTTCAGCTGGAAGAAAAGGTTCAGGTCATGGACCAAGGGGTACAAAGGTTCTTCAATAAAATTGAAGCTCTCCAGAAGAAGAGTCTTCCTGGTCTGAAAGTGATCAATGATAAATTAATGACACTCCCAGATTACAAAAAGAGATTGGCTGAGGTGTCCAAGGACAGTTCAAAGTTTGCAGGCGTACAAGGGAGAATCACCGGTAAAGCATTCCTGGATGCTCTTCAGGGGGACATCATTATCCAACACGAGATCCGATACATATTCCTCACCAAGCCTACATTCGCCAAATATACTGAAATGTACGAAGTGTATCGAAGACTGCTCAAAGTCAATGTGCCTAGTCATCTCAGATGGGAGGAACTCTGCGATCTGATCGATTAAGCAGATGAGCTGTCCAGGTCCAGTCAGATATCCAGTCAGATGAGGTCATGAAAAGGCTTCATCAATGGTCTACTCAGAAATCAGCGCGCAGTTACACCGAGTCATCAAGCAGTTCCTAGATTTAGGAAATTTGTTAAATTAGTTAGGCTAAAAATAGATTTAGCATGTGCTGGTCATTTATGACACGACCGTTTGTAATTTGAGTTATAAATACTTCACCTTTTGAAGTATTGAGGGTTGTTGATCTTCACACCCTGACACTATTCAGACTGTAATATTTTTGAAGAGATCTTCCATTAATAAAAAGGAGGAACTTTTACAGGATTCTTGCGTGTATTCATTGGTGATGTTCCCCTCTCTAAGTTGAATGTTATTCTTGCTTTGTGATCATCTTGTTTTCTAATTCTAATCTTTAAGAGTAACGAATGTTGCAGGATTTATCTCGTATACCCTGTTTCTGACTCGAAAGATTTTAGTGTTTTTCTTCTGGTATTTTCAATAAAGGAATTCTTAACTGCTTCTTTGTTGAAATATCTTTCTCCTCTTTTCTGCTAATCATCATTTAAGCTACTAAAAGATCTAGTGATTATATTATCTCGCCCTGTGAAAGTTTTTCCTTTGCGTTTATTGTTTGTATTTCATATTTTATTAAACACAGACCCCATGGCCCAATGGATGTGTAGACTGTCTCAACCATTTCAAAAAATACTTTGACAACAAAACCGACCTATTTCTTTACCTAGCCTAATATCTAAATTTGGAAACATAGCTAAATCATATAGAGAGATCCCTCTCTGAAGTTGGAATGGCTAGATCCCAGCTTCCAAAGTGGTTGGATAAAGTTACCTTTGTAGATTTCTTCTGTTTTCAACCTCTAGGAAATTTACCAAGTGCTAACATAGTGGCGACTCCACTGGGGACAAGAACCAAAAATTGATAATTTCATGTTTTCTTTTCCCTAAAAAGAAAGTTCAAATTTGAGAAGAAAGTAATGTTTAGAGGTTGATTAAACTTTGTACATATTATTTTCAGACTCACAAAACTAAAAAAATATATATATAAAAAACCAAAAGAATTCTGGCTCCCAAGAAAGTTTACACTCGATCTCATCCCGACCCAGAACCTGCGATAGTGACAGATAACCCTCAAACGTTGCTCAGGAAAAAGACCTTAGCTGAAGGTTCAGTGAGTCATATTCCCCTTCATAAGTCCCTTTCCTTTTCAGGGAAACCTGTTACCTCTCAAAACCCTGACCTCGATACCTTTCCACATAAAATCTTGGTTAGAACATGGTTCGACAGTTTTGTGACTGGAATCATCTTTGACCCAACTGTTTTGCAACCCCGAACCCCCGAAGTTCTGTCTCCCATGACTAAACCACAATTCACTCCCTCAGTACTATCCATTCCCTCCTCGTCCTCATCTTCAGTCACTACCTCGCCGATCATCCAGGTTGTCGTCCCACCTCCTCCACCCATCATGGCAGATCGATATGCTCCTTTGGTGTTGGCTGCGCTGCTACATGCCATGCCCCAAGACTATCAAACAAGACTTCCACAGTTTGATGCAACAGGACCTTTAAACGCCCAACAACATGTTGACAAAATGAATGATTATTTTGACCTGCAAGAAGTTGATGAGGCTGACGTTCAAATGAGATTGTACAAAGATTTACCTACCACCTCAGTCCCTGACCTTGTCGCGTTCCAAAGGATTTTTCTTGACAGATGGGAGGTAAAGAAAAACCCTCTCCAGATATTGTCAGAATACGAGAATATAAGAAGAAATCAAGGTGAGACGGTACAAGATTACTGCACCCATTTCAATAACCTGTACAATGCAATTCCAGCCGAAATCAAACCTCCATAGGGCCTGGTGTTGATAAAATTCCTTGATGGTTTTGATGCCGATATGTCATACCAACTAAGAGAAAGAAATTCTACCACCTTGGCAGACATGTAGAAAAGTGCTATAAGTGTGGAGGCCAATCTGTTGGAAAAAAGGGCACGTCAGAGGTTAGAAAGGAGAGTCACGATCAAAGAAGAACCTTCCACGTCGAACTCAGATTCCAAATTGGATTCTTTGGCCAGAGTAGTGGAAAGAATGGTGGAAAGACTTATTGTGTCAGACAAAAATCCTCCGAGAGAAAACCCACCAGCTCCCCAGGTTCGGAACCCTAACTTTAGGAGAAACCCTCCTCAAATCAGACAGAGAGATCCTAGGGATCAAAGAGAGCAGAGGGGTCTAGATCAGCAAATCAGACCTCCCCTACAAGAAAAATATGCTGATGAAGGGGAGGAAGTGAACAAGGAATTGGAGGACACTCACATCAATCTCATGGGAATTCACGACAACGAAGCGATTTTCCTTACTCAAGAAGAGCAAGAAAATTTTCTTCTCAACCAAACAAAAGTAAGTGAAGAAGCTGAAGATGCTGAACAACAGGCATTCGAAAATGCCATTTTGGAGGTACACCGGCAGTACAATCTGTGGAGTAAGAAGACAGAAGGGAGTTCCCCAAAAAAGATGACTGAAACAAAGAAGGTAGTCGAAACCAAGAAGACCTCTGAGCCATCTGCCGAGAAGATTCCTGAGAAGAGTACTGCTGAGAAGATTCCTGAGAAGAGTACTGCCGGAGCTCCTGCGAAGAAAAACCTTACTATTCTGAAGAGGTCGTCACAGCCGGAGGTTTCACATGTTGACCCACCAAGTACTTCCGGCCAGAAGAGCGCGATGGATAAACTAGAATTGATGAGCTAAGGAAGAGCTCCTACACCCTTTAACCTTGAGGGGGAATGGGCCAAAGTAAAAATTCCCATCCCACTTACCGAGTTGATGAACAAAGACGTTTATCGTTCACAGGTGATTAAAGCACTGACCATTGAACCTGACATAGGCACGAAGGCCTTAACCATTGGATCAACAAATCATTCAGACACTGTGAACCTTACTGATGATCAACCCGAGCTTCTTTTCAGACCTGAAGTAGATGGTCGAGATGACATCGGTGAGGTCGCTCCTTTTTACATCGGTCTAAACATACATGACCTGATCTTGCATAACGCTATGCTAGATTTGGGTGCTTCCCACAATCTGATGCCTAAAGCAGTAATGGAGAAACTGGGACTGGAGGTCACCAGACCTTACAAGGATTTACACTCATTCGACTCCAACAAAGTTAGATGTATTGGTTTGATCAAGGACCTATGCATCACCTTGGTTCAGATTCCTGCGAAGAGCATGGTAATGGATGTGGTAGTTGCAGACATCCCACCGAAGTATTGAATGTTTCTATCCCGATCTTGGGGGGCTAAGTTGAAAGGAACCCTACAGCTGGATATGTCTTATGCCACTATCCTAGTTTTTGGGCAACAAAGAAGGCTATATAGAGAAACATTGATGAAGTACATGGTTGGTAGCCAAGAAAAACCGCACAACTATCCCCTCTACTCTGCACATTCCGATCTGGATTCTTTTATCTTATACAATGATGGTGACACGGGAGAACAAGATACTCAGCTGGCGGAAGATACATCTAGCCAGGACGAAGGCCAAGAAATAATTGAGGTAGCAAGGATGAAGAACGCGATAACTGAAGAGTTACCCGCTAATTTATGTAGCATGGATTTTGATGGAGCAGTGAGTAAAGAAGGAGCGGGAGCAAGAGTCTGGCTGGTTAATCACAGAAACACGTATTCAGAAAACCATTCTTACAAATTAAATTTCCAATGCACTAACAATATTGCTGAGTATGAAGCCTTGATGCTCGGTCTGAAGATTTTGAAAAAAGTTGGTGCTAAACAGATTATGGTAAGAGGTGACTCTAAGTTGATAATCAAGCAAATCAAAGGTGAGTATGTTGCGAAAAACCCACGTCTTAGAGCTTATAGGAATGTTTTTCTTGATGCCCTTAGACGTTTCACTGAAGTTGACTTACATGTAATGCCGAGGGGACAAAACATCCTGGCAGACGGATTGGCTACGTCAGCAGTCACCTATAAGATTCCTTTCCGCTCGACTCGCCCATACACTGTTGAGGTGAAATGCAGACCAACCGTTCCCGACAATATCAGATACTGGCAAGTGTTTGGTAATGACGATCAAATCGAAGACTTTCTGCAGTGTAAAAACGATTTTGAATGTACAAATATAGATTTAGAGAACGAGGATGAAAATGCAAATAGTTCTGATTTTGAAATTGATAGTGTGAATATCGTAGATTCAGGAGAATTAGGCAATGACTAATTGGATGCTGATGTTTTACAGTTGAAAAGCAATGTTTTCCCTAGAGGTCTAGCTCCTTTAGAGGAATTGTTTGATTTTAACGACGTAGCCAAAAAACCGAAAATCGAAGCCCATGGACAAGAGGTAGAAGACTGTAATATAGGGACTGAAGAGAAATCCAGGATAGTCAAACTGTCTAAATCATTACCTCCAGAGAAAAAACTCAAATACATTGAGCTATTCAAAGAATATTCGGATGCCTTTGCCTGGGGCTATGAAGATTTGAAAGCCTACGATACCAACATCATACAACACAGGATTCCAATAAAAGAAGACCAAAAACCATTTAGGCAGAAACTTAAGAGGATAAATCCCAAGTTGCTCCCTCTAATATAAAAGGAGATCAAAAAAATGTACGATGCCAAAATCATAGTTCCGCTGCATTTTTCCAAATGGGTCTCTAATTTGGTCCCTACACGCAAGAAAACCGGGGAATCAGACTCTGCATAGATTTCCGAAATCTGAATAAAGTCTCCCTGAAGGATAATTACCCCTTGCCGAAAATGGACCACATCCTGCAAAGGGTGGTCGGGTCCAGTCGAATTTCTCGGCTGGACGGATTCTCGGGTTACAATGAGGTCCTAGTTCACCCGGATGACCAAGACAAAACCGCTTTCACCACACCATGGGGCACTTTTATGTATGTAAAAATGCCTTTTGGTCTGATGAATGCAGGAGCCACATTCCAGAGGGCGATGGATATCGCCTTCGTGGAAGAATCAGGTAAGTTTATTGTCGTCTATTTAGATGATGTGACTGTGTTTTCTCAATCTGATGACGAACACCTGCGACACCTCAGATGAGTCTTCGAGAAATGTAGAAGGTTTGGGATTTCTTTAAATCCTACGAAAATCCTTTTCGGGTTAGAGGAAGGCAAACTTCTAGGACACATCATTTCCAAATATGGAATCAAAATAGACCCCAGCAGAATCGAGGCCATACAAAAATTAGAACACCCAAGAAACCTCAAAGAACTACAGTCTTTTATCGGGAGGATAAACTTTCTACGAAGATTCATCCCAATCTGGCATAACTCCTCAGAAACATCACAAATATGCTAAAAAAGGATGTAAAAATTAAATGGGACTCCGAGTCCAGACAATCTTTCGAACAAGTAAAACGAGCACTCATAGAGGCCCCTGTTTTGATCAGTCTTGACTTTACTAAGGATTTCTATCTCTTTTCTTTCACTTTCGAACATACTATAGCAACAGTGTTACTGCAAAAGAACAACGAAGGGTATGAACAATCCATAGCTTTCTTTAGAAAAGCGTTAAGGGACGCTGCTCTGAATTAAAAGATAATGGAGAAACAAGCTTTTGCTTTGGTAAAGGCCATAAAAGACTTTAGAGTCTACATTCTTCATTCCCACACCATAGCATATGTTCCAAATGCGGTAGTAAAGGACATCTTGACACAGGACAATCCGGATGGAAGAATGGGAAAATGGATTGCTGTCATTTTACAATACGATATAGAGATTAAGCCCATGAAACTAATCAAGGGTCAAGGCCTTGCTAAATTAATGGTTGAATATAACTTCCAGGATCTTGACATTAATTTTTTAGTTGTAGCAGATGAACAGGGAGAGATAGCGACTCCAAGCGTGAGAGAGGTATTTCTCAACTCTCCATGGTACACAAACCTTATATTCGTTTTGAAAAATCTACAAGCTCCCCTGGTTTGACTAAGACTAAAGCTAGATTTTTAAAGTTAAAAGCCTTAAAATTCTGTATTCTAGAAGGAAATTTGTATTGGAAAGATCCTGGAGGCATTCTGTTAAATTGTTTATTGAAAGAAGAAGATGATAAAGTGTTACAAGAGTTTCATGCAGGAGAATGTGGTGGCCATCTGAACTGGAAAGTCACAACTAACAAAATACTCAGAGCTGGATTCTATTGGCCCACCCTATTTGCCGATGTACATCAAAAGGTAACTGCATGTCATCAATGTCAACTGTTTGAAGGCAAAAGGAAACTCCTCCCTCTACCTATGAAACCGATCTCAGTTGAGGCCCCTTTCCAACAATGGGGACTCGACTTCATTGGAGAAATACACCCCCGTCTTCAGGCCAACACAGGTGGATTCTCACTGCCACCGATTATTTTACCAAATGGATCGAAGCAGTACCAAGCAGGCAAGCCACTGACTTTGTTATTATCAAATTCCTTGAAAATAATATCTTGTCTCGCTTTGGATGTCCTAGAAAGATTATAACTGACAATGGAGCTGGCTTTCGGTCGAAGAAACTCATAGATTTCTGCAACCTGTATCACATTGGTTTGGGGAATTCCACAGCCTACTACCCTCAGGGGAATGGGTTAGCGAAATCTTCAAACAAAAACTCGGTAAATATCATCAAGAAAACATTGCAGGAAAACAAGAAATCATGGCACAACAAGTTGGTGTTCTCTTTGTGGGCTGACAGACTCACCACCAAAAGGTCAATTGGTATGTCACCATACCAGCTAGTCTATGGTACAGAGGCAGTTTTCCCCACTTCTTTAGGAGTCCTTGTCATGAAGTTGCTTCAAGAGGTACAAGCTGAGCCAAATGACTCACAGAGAAGGATCAACCAGATGATCCATTTGCAACAGTCTAGAGAAGAAGTCTTCAACAAGACTCAGGTAATCCAAGAAAACATCAAGAAGATATTTGACAAACGAACCAAGGAGGATGATTTTGAGCTAGGAGATTTGGTGCTGAGATGGGATTCCAGAAAGGAAGACAAGGGAAAGCATGGAAAATTTGACAGTTTGTGGACAGGACCATACATGATCCAAGCTTTCAGGGGAAACAATGCTTTCTTGCTAAACAACACTGATGGGACAGATCTTCCAGGAGGACCTGTGAATGGCAGAATGCTGAAACATTATGTGCCACCTCAGTAGAAGATTCGAGTTTTCACTCTCCAGAGTACATACCATTTTAATTTTCATTTTTTCACTTGCATTTTCTGAGTGAAGAACATTACTCAGTTGGTTGAAGCCCGAAGAGAAGGCCCTAAGATGCTGACCACTGTTTTTCCATTTTTGAGAATAAAACCAATGAAGGCTGCTAGGCAGAAATTATCATAATGACAGGAACCAAGATTCTTGGAACTTCACAGGGAAAGTACCATCCCCAGGTGGAGCCGCTGTTATCACCCTATAAGTTATAGGAATCAACTGGTGACTGGGATATTATCTGTCTCTAGTGTTTTTGTTGACAAATGATTTTTCATTTTACAAATAATTTGAAAAGAAAAAGAAAAAGAAAAGAAAAGAAAAAGAAATAAAGAAAGAAAAAGAGGGCATAAAATAATTGAAATAAAATCCCCACGCAATAATAGTAACTTGATCCATACCTTTCAAGCATGGCCAAGTTCTTTTTAAATTTGATGTTGATAGGGTAGTGAATGATTTGGCTAAACAGTTTAACCTTAGCCAAAGTGTCTAGGTTAGATTAGAGAATAAATCTGGCCAGACTATCTAATATTGGTCAGATAGCCCTAGGGTAGAGTAAATTCTTAACCCAACAATTTAATCTAGGTTAACTGTCATAGGAAGATAGGTTAGTATGTAGGCTAGTTGGTTTATTGTTTCATTCCAATAAAAACATCTTGATGTAAAATGTTGCACCATGTTTCAAATGACTAAAAGATAATTTGGTCGAAGCCCCATGGTGGTGTCTACTTGAAAGTTTGGGGAAAAAACCCATAAAAACGCATTTATCCTAAGTTTTTCCCAGCGCATGTGTTCTCCGCTCCCCATTTTATGCTCCCTGCACATTTCTACGACCCTGATCACAACGCTCAGATATACGGTGTACAAAGCATTTCGGACCCCCCCGACCGTTCTGCTTTTAACCGGGGGGTACGGAATCTCTGATAACATTTGCGCGCATCTGGACGGCCTAGGGTGGAGCGCTTAAATCAATGGTCAAGATTGGATTGCGGACCCCCCCGTCTGTTATGCCTTTAATGGAGGGGGGGGTCCGGAATGAGTGATAAAAGGTGTGCTAAGATCTGCGGCCAGGAAACGAGCGCACAGATCAATGACCCAAAATGGTTTTCAGACCCCCCCGGATGATCTTCTTTTAACCAAAGGGGGGGGGGGTCCGGAATTGTTTGCCCTTTCTGGCGGGTCCCTTGTTATACGTGGCGTCAGTCTATTTGCCCCGAAGTCCCATCACCATCTTCTATCTGACAAACCCCCGTCACTTATGGACGTCACCTTCCACTTGTTCCACTTGTTCCCGAGTTAGTCACATCCCATAACTGTTGTCAGTCCCCTCCCCCCTTGTTTCACTCACGGCAAGACCCTTATTGAGACTTTTACCTCCAATCCCTAGCCGCCACATCACCCGTCCGTATCTTTCAACCACCGTCACTTGCCATCTCACCCCCAAATGACCCATTGTCCATTTATTACTGGATAATCTATCCGTTATCCAGCTGACCTGTCTCTCGTGCCCAACCGACCCAATTTTTAAATAAAACTACCATTTTTTCACCTACTTTCATTGTTCACTCGTCGCACTAGAGAAACTCATCGTTTGCTCCTGCGCTACATCCCGTCGCCTTCGTGCACAGTCAGTTGACCCTACTAACTTTGTGTTTATTGCAGGTACTGTTGCAGAAATGGCGCCAAAGACCAGACAAGCAGAAGGAGAAGAGAATCTGTTTCTCCCGCCTCATGTCGACCTGGACAAGATCCCACTGGTTGACAAAGACAGATTGATCACAGATACCAAATGCGATTTCGACTTCTCAGACCTCCAGTCATGGGTCAGAGAAGTTTTCATGGACCAGAGTGATGAAATTGAAATTGGACTCTGGGAGTCCAATTTACCCCTTTACCTCTTTCCCGAGATCCACCATTTTCCCGAGTTCGCGCTTAAATGTTAAGCTCACTATATTCCCGAACAGAGAGCCGCTGTCTCCTCATCCGGAGACATCTTGTTCCTCCCTGAAGCCATAGACCAGATGATGCAAATTCCCCGAGCCGACTCTGCGTCCCCCTTCAACCTGGAAATCCTTACAGAGTTGTATCAGAAGATGACTTTTCCCCAAAGAGCTCAAATATTCAAGATTTTCCTTCCCACCTCCGCTCAATTCCCTTCCACAAATCCCCCTTACCCGTTGTCCATGTTCTCCACTAAGGGAAACCAGGTCATTTATTCCCTTTGTGCATTGCTAGGGTACTATTCCGACCAGTGGGTAGATGAGCCCATTCTGGGTTTTCTATCCATTTTCTCCACCGATGAAAAGCCCACCACCCAATTTGATTTCAGCACCTTCTTAGCAGACAATATTCACGAACAATTCGTGAATTTCGGCACAGAGGGCATGTTCAGATATTCATCAATACTAGCCTACTTGTTCGTCTTTTTCCAGGCGGATAAATATGCATTTTCCATGCAGAAGATGGATGCAGATGGTAAACCTCAGGCAGTCACAGTATGGACCTCTTTTCTGAAGCATAACTCCACAGAGTATAGCTTCAAGGCGTTCATCGATCTGTTCTACCACCCTGTGGTAAGCATGCTGAGCGGCAGGCCCGAGCCTCGAATAAATGACGAAGTCCAGAGAATCTTACATCTCTCGGACATCACAAAGACCGGGGATTGGTACCTGTATCAAAACCATACCGAGATCAGAGTATACGGTTGCGAGTTGGCACCGTATAAGCTGCCCAAATATTTTCCTGTCAGAATCTTTTCTTTAGAATACATAAGGCAAATTATGAATTCAGATGATATCCATTTTGTATCATTGAAGAAAAATAAACAACTTTGAATCAAGGGGCAGATTGGCTCCTTCATCTGCAACAGTCGGGGCACTGGGTAAGAAGCTGACAGTATGTTGAAAGAAATGAAGTTATTTATGAGCTTCCCATGGCACTATGATCCTTATGGGATCATCTCAGAGATGAGGGTGAAGAACAAGAACATCTCGTATGTTCATGTGTCCAAGCCCGAAATTGAAAAATTCGCCAATCAGACAGTGTGGGTGCCTGACACCTTGGTCGAAGTGGAACAACAGGTTCTCCCGACCACTGTGCCACCAGCGACCACGCCACAGGTCCCTAAGGAAAAAATGCCTCGAAAAGATTTATCTCCACCTGTCACGAAGGTATCGTCCGAAGAGTTCCAGTTGCACACTAAGAGGCCCAAAACAATTTCAGTTCCTGGTCCGACTGGAGAAAAAGAAGCCCCGCCTACCACAGTGACTAAGTCTGTGATTCCACCCTTCGGTTCGAGCCTTCATAAGTGTTTTCACCCAATTCGTCACTTGGTGAGCAAATAAAGGGTGCTTACATGCCCTGTTGGGTCTTGCAGAGCATGACAGCTGTAGAGGAAAGGGTTATAAAAAGAACAACAAAACTATAATCAAGAATTAAATAAAAACAAACTAAAACTATGAGCATATGGATAAAGGAATAACAAACACAAAAAGACCAATATCACCAATGTTTCTAGGCTGATCAATTGATGAAATCCAAAGCACAATGAAGAAAGGGAACTGTGGTTCCTTCTTCCTCCAAAGGAAGGCTCTTGAGGCCCTCACAAACTTGCTCTCCTTACAATAAGAAAATGAGAATGATGGTGAAAGAACTCCAAGCACATTCACTCAATGGAGAGGTGAATGGCTCAATGAAATGGTGCTAATGTGTTATTTCCAAGGAGCGAGTCCTTAAAACAATCTAAGCAGCATAACATTACATGAAATTCCTTGAGAAAATGATGTTTCTTCATGGATTTTTATAGCATGGCATTGGGTGATTATGTAACCCCTTTGAGGTGTGAAAAGGGGCTCTTTAGGGCTCAATTAGGTCTTTGACCAGCCTACCATGCAGATTCAGCTCAGATTTGATGGTCAAATCAGGTTGGGAGCTGGTCCATAAGTGGTTGGGAGGCCGACCAATTCAATAAATGCGTCGTTTAGCAGGTGTGCGGGTTTTTGCGCTAACAGTCGCGCGTCGTGCACGCATGCGCGCATGGTACATTTCTGTAAAGCGCATGTGCGCGCGCACCAAACTCCTGTAAAGAGACCTTCAATTTTTGGTTACTTTGTATAGTTTTTTACCCTTTTGCAATGCTGTGAAATTAATCCAGTGCCATGAATGACTTCATTACTGTTTGATGATGCTGAGTTCTTGTCGCCATGTGCGGACAAAATTTCAGTGATAACAGATGCCCCCTGATGGATGAGGTTAGGAGCATACGTATAGCCGAAATCCATCAATGTTTCTTTTACTGAGGATGGTGTTGTAAGAGAGAGCAATAGTGAGACCATTCAGAGCGATCTGTTGGAGAAGAAATGAACCGGTAGAACCCGACCTTCTATAAGGTGCGTAATAATAGACAACTGTGTACAAACGAGGCGGGCATGCCCCATGCTCGTGTTATGTAACTCTGACAAAAGATGACGGAAGTGTTGGTGTAGATAACTGCAGTGCCCTCAGGGGCGGTAATAACAAAGGCAGAAGACAATTCTGCAAAGGAATATACTCTGAACAATAGGCAATGATCGCGGTAATAAGCAGCGACAATGATGTGGGCGTTGATGGCCCTACCAGGTTCATAGGTCTTTGACAAATGATAAAAATAACTACAATAGTCGCAAAGTAAGACCCACCATAACATGAGAAAGTGTTGGTGTCGAATGTTATGGGGGCCAATGACAGTAGGGAGCAATGGTGTTTCACCCTGTGCCGTCCGAGATCTCTCATTAAATGACAAATGAGAATCAAGATACTGTTGCCCTTCTGGAAAAAGTGTGTTGTTGTCGACAAAAGGGGAACGCGACTCCCAGAAGCAAAGGGCTTCATAGAATCTACTGAGGTGAGGAAGTGGCAGAGGTACATGGACGAAGTCAAAAAGTGGGAAGACTCAAGACTTCCCTTGGTTGGAGGGTGTATGATAGAATGAGTGGCCGCAACCGTGTGACAAGGTCGAGTGTCAGGGGGACGCCAAGACCGAGGGTAAGTTGTGCCAGAGGCTGGACAAGGTAAACAAATTCAGAGGGTAAAATTAAGTGACTGGGGTAGTAATCTGAAGATATGGACGATGCCGAAAAAAGTAGATGAGAAGCAATGCTCCAACCAAGGGTGACATGGGTGGCGTATGGCCAAAAAAGGAAGCAAGTCGCCAACGGGGACAACAAAAAGGAAATGACTAAAAATAAAGGTGTTTGTACAGTAAATAATGAATAATTTTGGGAAAAATGTACAAATACAGAAATGGGTGCCCCAGTGTGAAATGAGTGCCCCAGGGAGGGCATACGTTTCTTGGAAAACAGATGAAGGGTGGGGGCCCCATCGGTGAGTTTCTGTATGAGGTAGGTGAAATGAAGATAGGTTCGCAGATGGACAAACTGATGGTGGATGAAATGGAGGGTTCATGATCCTGCGGGGGTGCAGGTAAAAAGAATAGAACCATAAAGCGATGATCTGGGAGTCCATATGGGAAGCTAGCAAAATGAGGGGAAGAAGTATGTGGTTGATTCCGAACATGATGAAAGACTACCGGGACTCCCATCCCTAAAGGGTGATGAAGAACAACATGAGTGTCAAAAAGTGCCAAAAGG
>ML804205.1:132679-143129 GCA_009831015.1 Picea engelmannii | reverse complement strand
CATTCACTCAATGGAGAGGTGAATGGCTCAATGAAATGGTGCTAATGTGTTATTGCCAAGGAGTGAGTCCTTAAAACAATCTAAGCAGCATAACATTACATGAAATTCCTTGAGAAAATGATGTTTCTTCATGGCTTTTTATAACATGGCATTGGGTGATTATGTAACCCCTTTGAGGTGTGAAAAGGGGCTCTTTAGGGCTCAATTAGGTCTTTGACCAGCCTACCATGCGGATTCATCTCAGATTTGATGGTCAAATCAGGTTGGGCGCTGGTCCATAAGTGGTTGGGAGGCCGACCAATTCAATAAATTTGCCATTTAGCAGGTGCACGGTTTTTTGCGCTAACAGTCGCGCGTCGTGCGCACATGCGCACATGGTACGTTTCGGTAAAGCGCATGTGCGCGCGCACCAAACTCCTGTAAAGCGCCCTTCAATTTTTGGTTACTTTGTATAGTTTTTGACCCTTTTGCAATGCTGTGAAATTAATCCAGTGCCATGAATGACTTCATTACTGTTTGACGATGCTGAGTTCTTGTCGCCATGTGCAGACGAAATTTCAGTGATAACAATAAGGACATCACCCCAGTAGTACCGAAGAAATCCACAGACTCCCCACTAGACACTCAGCTAGGCAAGACTGGGCCCAAGTTGAGAATTTTCGAGAAGTACGAGTTGATCAAGAAAAAGAACCAGACCCTTACCAGTAGTACTTACGCTTAGTTTCGGAAGCAGACGTTCACTACGCAACATAGGCTGCTGTCTGCATTTGACACAGAAAAGGGCAGAATGCACATGGCCTTCCTCCAGGCGCAAGTAACAGACCCCAAGGTGATCACGGATTACAAGAGGGCCACCTTCGAATTCTAGACGAAGGACGTGCACCCAGCAGATCAGATGAATCTGCACAAGCAGACAGAGGAGATGGTATTCCATACATTGGCGCATGCTTCCGCTTCTGCATCAAAATTACAGGTATCACTGAACAACGCTCAAACGCAACTCAAGCTGGAGAAGATCTCGTCCTTTGCGAAGGACAATAGAATCACAAATTTGGAGGAGCTGGTCCTCAATATCGGCTATGACCCTTCGAACGTCAAAGCAGCAGAGGAGATGATAAATAAGAAGAATGCTGACATTGCCTCCTTGAGGAAACAACTGAAGCTCCCGCCCACAGAGGACTCGCAGGCGAAGGAGATAGCAGAGAAAGAAGGTGAGAAGGACGAAATGCTCAAGTTGCTCATGGAGAAGAATGCACAGCTCAAAGAAATGGAAGCTGATATGGAGAGATTTTTGAAAGAGAAGGAGAAGATAAAGCCAATGAAATTCATTCCATTGAGTGCCATTCCGATTTCAGGAGCAAGCACTGTATCAGTGAAAACAGTCCCATCCGCAACTCCATTGACATCCCAAGAGAATACAACCGACCTGTCTAAATCCATGGAAAAGATGAACCTGCAGGAGACAAAGATCAACAGGCTTAAAAATGAAGTTGAGAACATTAAGGAACTAAAAACTTCCTTCCAGACCAGCCTCTCCAAATAAAAGCAGGTAACAGAGCAGCTCAAACAAGAGCTACAACAGCTCCAAAAGCAAACAGTGGCAGGGAAGACTTTGGTTGAGGTCAAAGAGAATGTATGGACAGACATCACAAAGTCCATAAATGAGATATGGCCCATGATCCAAATCATGTTTGAGTAGAATGAGTTGGTCTAGAGGAGAAAACAGGCCATTGAGAAGATCAAAGTAGAATTGGGAGACATGCCAACACAGGCAAATGAGATCATCAAGTTTCTCAATTCTAAGACCAGGGAAGAGATGGAAGAGCTAAAGATTGAAGACAGAAAAAAGACCATCCTTGAGGTCAAAAGGGTTTTGACCAAGAGAGGATTAATGCTTCAGCTGGAAGAAAAGGTTTAGTTCATGGACCAAGGGGTACAAAGGTTCTTCAATACAATTGAAGCTCTCCAGAAGAAGGGTCTTCTTGGTCTGAAAGTGATCAATGATAAATTAAAGACACTCCCAGATTACAAAAAGAGATTGGCTGAGGTGTCCAAGGACAGTTCAAAGTTTGTAGGCATACAAGGGAGCATCACCGACAAATCATTTCTGGATGCTCTTCAGTGGGACATCAGTATCCAACATGAGATCCGATACATATTCCTCACCAAGCCTACATTCGCCAAATATACAAAAATGGACGAAGTGTATCGAAGACTGCTCAAAGTCAATGTGCCTAGTCATCTCATATGGGAGGAACTCTGCGATTTGATCGATTAAGTAGATGAGCTGTCTAGGTCCAGTCAGATATCGAGTCAGATGAGGTCGTGCAAAGGCTTCATCAACGGTCTACCCAGAAATCAACGTGTAGTTACACCGAGTCATCAAGCAGTTCCTAGATTTAGGAAATTTGTTAAATTAGTTAGGATAAAAATAGATTTAGCACGTCCTGGTCATTTATGACAGGACCGTTTGTAATTTGAGTTATAAATACTTCACATTTTGAAGTATTGAGGGTTGTTGATCTTCACACCCTGACGCTATTCAGACTGTAATATTTTTGAAGAGATATTCCATTAATGAAAAGGAGGCACTTTTACAGGATTCTTGCGTGTATTCACTGGTGATGTTCCCCTCTCTAAGTTGAATGTTATTCTTGCTTTGTGATCATCTTGTTTTCTAATTCTAATCTTTAAGAGTAACGAATGTTGCAGGATTTATCTCGTATACCCTTTTTCTGACTCGAAATATTTTAGTGTTTTTCTTCTGGTATTTTCAATAAAGGAATTCTTAACTGCTTCTTTGTTGAAATATCTTTCTCATATTTTCTGCTAATTATCATTTAAGGTACTAAAAGATCCAGTGATTATATTATCTCGCCCTGTGAAAGTTTTTCCTTTGTGTCTATGGTTTGTATTTCATATTTTATTAAACACAGACCCCATAGCCCAATGGATGTGTAGACTGTCTCAACCATTTCAAAAAATACTTTGACAACAAAACCGACCTATTTCTTTACCTAGCCAAATATCTAAATTTGGAAAGATAGCTAAATCATATAGAGAGATCCCTCTCTGAAGTTGGAAGGGATAGATCCTAGCTTCCAAAGTGGTTGGATAAAGTTACCTTTGTAGATTTCTTCTGTTTTCAACCTCTAGAAAATTTACCAAGTGCTAACATAGTGGCGACTCCACTGGGGACAAGAACCAAAAATTGATAATTGCATGTTTTCTTTTCCCTAAAAAGAAAGTTCAAATTTGAGAAGAAAGTAATGTTTAGAGGTTGATTAAACTTTGTACATATTATTTTTGGACTCACAAAACTAAAAAATATATATATATAAAAAACCAAAAGAATTCTGGCTCCCAAGAAAGTTTACACTCGATCTCATCCCGACCCAGAACCTGCGATAGTGAAGATAACCCCGAAAAGTTGCTCGGGAAAAAGACCTTAGCTGAAGGTTCAGTGAGTCATATTCCCCTTCATAAGTCCCTTTCCTTTTCAGGGAAACCTGTTACCTCTCAAAACCATGACCTCGATACCTTTCCACAACAAATCCTGGTTAGAACACGGTCCGACAGTTTTGTGACTGGAATCATCTTTGACCCAACTGTTCTGCAACCCCGAACCCCCGAAGTTCTGTCTCCCACGACTAAAACACAAATCACTCCCTCAGTACTATCCATTCCCTCCTCACCCTCATCTTCAGTCGCTACCTTGCCGATCATCCAGGTTTTCGTCCCACCTCCTCCACCCATCATGGCAACTCGATATGATCCTTTGCTGTTGTCTGTGCCACTACATTCCATGCCCCAAGACTATCAAACATGACTTCCACAGTTCGATGCAACAAGACCTTTAAACGCCCAACAACATGTTGAAAAAATGAATGATTATTTTGACCTGCAAGAAGTTGATGAGGCTGACGTTCAAATGATATTGTTTGCCCAAAGTTAGACAGGTGACGTCAAGAAATGGTACAAAGCTTTACCTGCCGCCTCAGTCCCTGACCTTTTCGCGTTCCAAAGGAGTTTTCTTGACAGATGGGAGGTAAAGAAAAACCCTCTCCAGATATTGTCAGAATACGAGAATATAATCAGAAATCAAGGTGAGACGGTACAAGATTACTGCACCCGTTTCAATAACCTGTACAATGCAATTCCAACCGAAATCAAACCTCCATAGGGCCCGACGTTGATAAAATTCCCTGATGGTTTTGATGCCGATATGTCATACCAACTAAGAGAAAGAAATTCTACCACCTTGGCAGACATGCAGAAAAGTGCTATAAGTGTGGAGGCCAATCTGTTGGCAAAAAAGGCACGTCAGAGGTCAGAAAGGAGAGTCACGATCAAAGACGAACCTTCCACATCGAACTCAGATTTCACATTGGATTCTTTGGCCAGAGCAGTGGAAAGAATGATGGAAAGACTTACTGTGTCAGACAAAAATCCTCCGAGAGAAAACCCACCAGCTCCCTAAGTTCAAAACCCTAACTTTAGGAGAAACCCTCCTCAAATCAGACAGAGAGATCCTAGGGATCAAAGAGAGCAGAGGGGTCTAGATCAACAGATCAAACCTCCCCTACAAGAAAACTATGCTGATGAAGGGGAGGAAGTGATCAAGGAATTGGAGGACACTCACATCAATCTCATGGGAATTCACGACAACGAAGCGATTTTCCTTACCCAAGAAGAGCAAGAAATTTTTCTTCTCAACCAAATAAAAGTAAGTGAAGAAGCTGAAGATGCTGAACAACAGGAATTCGAAAATGCCATTTTTGAGGTACATTGACAGTACTATCTGCGGAGTAAGAAGACAGAAGGGAGTTCCCCAAAAAAGACGACTGAAACAAAGAAGGTAGTCGAAACCAAGAAGACCTCTGAGCCATCTGCCAAGAAGATTCCTGAGAAGAGTACTGCTGAGAAGATTCCTGAGAAGAGTACTGCCGGAGCTCCTGCAAAGAAAAACCTTACTATTCTGAAGAGGTCGTCACAGCCCGAGGTTTCACCTGTTGACCCACCAAGTACTTCCGTCCAGAAGAGTGCGGTGGATAAACTAGAATTGATGAGCCAAGGCAGAGCTCCTACACCCTTTATCCTTGAGGGGGAATTGGCCAAAGTAAAAATTCCCATCCCACTTACCGAGTTGATGAACAAAGACATTTATCTTTCATAGGTGATTAAAGCACTGACCATTGAACCTGACATAGGCACGAAGGCCTTAACCATTGGATCAACAAATCATTCAGACAATGTGAACCTTACTGATGATCAACCTGAGCTTCTTTTCGGACCTGAAGTAGATGGTCGAGATGATACCGGTGAGGTCGCTCCTTTTTACATCAGTCTAAACATACATGGCCTGATCTTGCATAACGCTATGCTAGATTCGGGTGCTTCCCACAATCTGATGCCTAAAGATGTAATGGAGAAACTGGGACTAGAGGTCACCAGACCTTACAAGGATTTACACTCATTCGACTCCAACAAAGTTAGATGTATTGGTTTGATCAAGGACCTATGCATCACCATGGTTCAGATTCCTGCGAAGAGCATGGTAATGGATGTGGTAGTTGTAGAGATCCCGTCGAAGTATGGAATGTTGCTATCCCGATCTTGGGGGGATAAGTTGAAAGGAACCCTATAGCTGGATATGTCTTATGCCACTATCCTAGTTTTCGGGCAACAAAGAAGGCTATACAGAGAAACATTGATGAAGTACATGGTCAGCAGCCAAGAAAAACCACACAACTATCCACTCTACTCTGCACATTCCGAACTGGATTCTTTTATCTTATACAATGATGGTGACATGGGAGAACAAGATACTCAACTGGCAGAAGATACATCTAGCCAGGATGAAGGCCAAGAAATTATTGAGGTAGCAAGGATGAAGGACGTGATAAATGAAGAGTTACCCGCTGATTTATGGAGCATGGATTTTGATGGAGCAGTGAGTAAAGAAGGAGCGGGAGCAGGCGTATGGCTGCATAATCACAGAAACAAGTATTCAGAAAACCATTCTTACAAATTAAATTTCCAATGCACTAACAATATTGCTGAGTATGAAGCCTTGATGCTCGGTCTGAAGCTTTTGAAAAAAGTTGGTGCTAAACAGATTATGGTAAGAGGTGACTCTGAGTTGATAATCAAGCAAATAAAAGGTTAGTATGCTGTGAAACACCCACGTCTTAGAGCTTATAGGAATGTTGTTCTTGATGCCCTTATATGTTTCACTGAAGTTGACTTGCAGGTAATGCCGAGGGGACAAAACATTCTGGTAGACAGATTGGCTATGTTAGCAGCCACCTGTAAGATTCCTTTCCGCTCGACTCGCCCATACACTGTTGAGGTGAAATGCAGACCAACCGTTCCCGAAAATATCAGGTACTGGAAAGTGTTTGGTAATGACGATCAAATCAAAGACTTTCTGCAGTGTAAAAACGATTTTGAATGTACAAATATCGATTTAGAGAACGAGGATGAAAATGTAAATAACTCTGATTTTGAAATTGATAGTGTGAATACCGTAGATTCAGGAGAATTAGGCGATGACGAATTGAATGCTGATGTTTTACAGTTGAAAAGCAATGTTTTTCCTAGAGGTCTAGCTCCTTTAGAGGACTTGTTTGATTTTAACGACGTAGACAAAAAATTGAAAATCGAAGCCCATGGATAAGAGGTAGAAGACTGTAATATAGAGACTGAAGAGAAACCCAGGATAGTCAAACTGTCTAAATCATTACCTCTAGAGAAAAAAATTAAATACATGGAGTTGTTCAAAGAATATTTGGATGTCTTTGCCTGGGGCTATGAAGATTTGAAAGCCTACGATACCAGCATCATACAACATAGGATTCCAATAAGAGAAGACCAAAAACCGTTTAGGAAAAAACTTAGGAGGATAAATCCCAAGTTGCTCCCTCTGATAGAAAAGGAGATCAAAAAAATGTACGATGCCAAAATCATAGTTCTGCTGTGTTTTTCCAAATGGGTCTCTAATTTGGTCCCTACACGCAAGAAAACTGGGGAAATCAGACTCTGCATAGATTTCCGAAATCTGAATAAAGTCTCCCTGAAGGATAATTACCCCTTGCCGAAAATGGACCACATCCTGCAAAGGGTGGTTGGGTCCAGTCGAATTTCTCTGCTGGACGGCTTCTCGGGTTACAATGAGGTCCTAGTTCACCCGGATGACCAAGACAAAACCGCTTTCACCACACCATGGGGCACTTTTATGTATGTAAAAATGCCTTTTGGTCTGATGAATGCAGGAGCCACATTCCAGAGGGCGATGGATATCGCCTTCGTGGAAGAATCTGGTAAGTTTATTGTCGTCTATTTAGATGATGTGACTGTGTTTTCTCAATCTGATGATGAACAACTGCGACACCTCAGATGAGTCTTCGAGAAATGTAGAAGGTTTGGGATTTCTTTAAATCCTAAGAAAAGCCTTTTCGGGTTAGAGGAAGGAAAACTGCTAGGACACATCATTTCCAAAGATGGAATCAAAATAGACCCCAGCAGAATCGAGGCCATACAAAAATTAGAACACCCAAGAAACCTCAAAGAACTACAGTCTTTTATCGGGAGGATAAACTTTCTACGAAGATTCATTCCCAATCTGACAGAACTCCTCAGAAACATCACAAATATGCTAAAAAAGGATGTAAAAATTAAATGGGACTCCGAGTCCAAACAGTCTTTAGAGCAAGTCAAACGAGCACTCACAGAGGCCTCTGTTTTGATCAGTCCTGACTTTACTAAGGATTTCTATCTCTTTTCTTTCGCTTCCAAACATACTATAGAAACAATGTTACTGCAAAAGAACAACGAAGGGTATGAACAACCCATAGCTTTATTTAGCAAAGCGTTAAGGGACGCTTCTCTGAATTACAAGATAATGGAGAAACAAGATTTTTCTTTGGTAAAGGCCATAAAAGACTTTAGAGTCTACATTCTTCATTCCCACACCATAGCATATGTTCCAAATGTGGTAGTAAATGACATCTTGACACAGGACAATCTGGATGGAAGAAGGGGAAAATGGATTGCTGTCATTTTAGAATACGATATAGAGATTAAGCCCATGAAACTAATCAAGGGTCAAGGCCTTGCTAAATTAATGGTTGAATCTAACTTCCAGGCTCTTGACATTAATTTTTTAGCTGCAGCAGATGAACAGGGCGAGATGGCGACTCCAAGCGTGAGAGAGGTATTTCTCAATTCTCCACGATACATAGACCTTATATTCGTTTTGCAAAATCTACAAGCTCCCCCTGGTTTGACTAAGACTAAAGCTAGATTTTTAAAGTTAAAAGCCTTAAAATTCTGTATTCTAGAAGGAAATTTGTATTGGAAAGATCTTGGAGGCATTCTGTTAAATTGTTTATTGAAAGATGAAGCTGATAAAGTCTTACAAGAGTTTCATGCAGGAGAATGTGGTGGCCATCTGAACTAGAAAGTCACAGCTAACAAAATACTCAGAGCTGGATTCTATTGGCCCACCCTGTTTGCCGATGTACATAAAAAGGTAACTTCATGTCATCAATGTCAACTGTTTGAAGGAAAAAGGAAACTCCTCCCTCTACCTCTGAAACCGATCTCAGTTGAGGCCCCTTTCTAGCAATGGGGACTCGACTTCATTGGAGAAATACATCCCTCGTCTTCAGGCTAGCATAGGTGGATTCTCACTGCCACTGATTATTTTACCAAATGGATCGAAGTTGTACCAAGCAGGCAAGCCACTGACTCTGTTATTATCAAATTCCTTGAAAATAATATCTTGTCTCGCTTTGGATGTCCTAGAAAGATTATAACTGACAATGCAGCTGCCTTTCGGTCGAAGAAACTCATAGATTTCTGTAACCTGTATCACATTGGTTTGGGGCATTCCACAACCTACTACCCTCAGGGGAATGCGTTAGCAAAATCTTCAAACACAACCTTGGTAAATATCATCAAGAAAACATTGCAGGAAAATAAGAAATCATGGCACAACAAGTTGGTGTTCTCTTTGTGGGCTGACAGAATGACCACCAAAAGGTCAATTGGTATGTCACCATACCATCTGGTCTATGGTACAGAGGCAGTTTTCCCCACTTCTTTAGGAGTCCCTGTCATGAAGTTGCTTCAAGAGGTACAAGCTGAGCCAAATGAATCACAGAGAAGGATCAACCAGATGATCCATTTGCAACAGTCTAGGGAAGAAGTCTTCAACAAGACTCAGGTAATCCAAGAAAACATCAAGAAGATATTTGAAAAACGAACCAAGGAGGATGATTTTGAGCTAGGAGATTTGGTGCTGAGATGGGATGCCAGAAAGGAAGACAAGGGAAAGCATGGAAAATTTGACAGTCTATGGACAGGACCATACATGATCCAAGCTTTCAGGGAAACAATGCTTTCTTGCTAAACAACGCTGATGGGACAGATCTTCCAGGAGGACCTGTGAATGGAAGAATGCTGAAACATTATGTGCCACCTCAGTAGAAGATTCGAGTTTGCACTCTCCAGAGTACATACCATTTTAATTTTCATTTTTTTACTTGCATTTTCTGAGTGAATAACATTAGTTAGTTGGTTGAAGCCCGAAGAGAAGGCCCTAAGCTGCTGACCATTGTTTTTCCATTTTTGAGAATAAAACCAATGAAGGCTGCTAGGCAGAAATTCTCAGAATGACATGAACCATGATTCTTGGAACTTCACAGGGCAAGTACTATCCCTAGGTGGAGCCGCTGTTATAACCCTATAAGTTATAGGAATCAACTGGTGACTGGGATATTATCTGTCTCTAGTGTATTTGTTGACAAATGATTTTTCATTCTGCAAATAATTTGAAAAGAAAAAGAAAAAGAAAAGAAAAGAAAAAGAAAGAAAGAAAAAGAGGGCATAAAAGAATTGAAATAAAAGCCCCATGCAATAATAGTATCTTGGTCCATACCTTTCAAGCATGGCCAAGTTCTTTTTAAATTTGATGTTGATAGGGTAGTGAATGATTTGGCTAAACAATTTAAACTTAGCCAAAGTGTCTAGGTTAGATTAGTGAATAAATATGGCCAGATTGTCTAATCTTGGTCAGATAGCCCTAGGGTAGAGTAAATTCTTAACCCAACAATTTAATCTAGGTTAACTGTCATAGGAAGATAGGTTAGTATGTAGGCTAGTTTCTTTATTGTTTCATTCCAATAAAAACAACTTGATGTAAAATGTTGCACCATGTTTCAAATGCCTAAAAGATAATTTGGTCGAAGCCCCATGGTGGTGTCTACTTGAAAGTTTGGGGAAAAAACCCATAAAAACACATTTATCCTAAGTTTTTCCCAACGCATGTGTTCTTCGCTCCCCATTTTATGCTCCCTGCACATTTCGATGGTCCTGATCGCGACGCTCAGATCTACGGTGTACAGAGCATTCCGGACCCCCCCGACCGTTCTGCTTTTAACCCCGG
>ML804205.1:118591-132594 GCA_009831015.1 Picea engelmannii | reverse complement strand
TCCAGACCTCCCCATCCATTCTGCCTTTAATGGAGGGGGGGGTCCGTAATGAGTGATAAAAGGTGTGCTAAGATCTGTGGCCAGGAAACGAGCGCGCAGATCAACGACCCAAAATGGTTTTCGGACCCCCCCGGATGATCTTCTTTTAACCAAGGGGGGGGGGGGTCCGGAATGGTTTGCCCTTTCTAGCGGGTCCCTTGTTATATGTCCCATCAGTCTATTTGCCCCGAAGTCCCGTCACCATCTTCTATCTGACAAACCCCCGTCACTTATGGACGTCACCTTCCACTTGTTCCACTTGTTCCTGAGTTAGTCACATCCCATAAGTGTTGTCAGTACCCTCCCCCCTTTTTTCACTCATGGAAAGCCCCTTATTGAGACTTTTACCTCCAATCCCTAGCTGCCACGTCACCCGTCTGTATCGTTCAGCCACCGTCACCTGCCATCTCACCCCCAAATGACCCGTTGTCCATTTATTACTGGATAACCTATCCGTTATCCAGCTGACCTGTCTCCCACGCACAACCGACCCCATTTTTAAATAAAACTACCATTTTTTCCCCTACTTTCGCTGTTCACTCGTCGCACCAGAGAAACTCATCGTTTTCTCCTCCGCTACATTCCGTCACCTTCATCCAAAGTCATTCGACCACACTAACTTTGTGTTTATTGCAGGTACTGTTGCAGAAATGGCGCCAAAGCCTAGACAAGCAGAAGGAGAAGAGAATTTGTTTATCCTGCCTCCTGTCACCCTGGACAAGATCCCACTGGTTGAAAAAGACAGATTGATCACAGATACCAAATGCGATTTCGACTTCTCAGACCTCCAGTCATGGCTCAGGGAAGTTTTCTTGGACCAGAGCGATGAAATTGGACTCTGGGAGTCCAATTTACCCCTTTACCTCTTTCCCAGATCCACCATTTTCCCGAGTTCGCGCTTAAATGTCAAGCTCACTATATTCCCAAACAGAGAGCCATCGTCTCCTCATCCGGATACATCCTGTTCCTCATCACGCCCAAAGCCATAGACCAGATGATGCAAATTCCCCAAGCCGACTCTGCGTCCCCCTTCAACCTGGAAATCCTTACAGAGTTGTATCAGAAGATGACTTTTCCCCAAAGAGCTCAACTATTCGAGCTTTTCCTTCCCACCTCCACTCAGTTCCCTTCCACAAATCCCCCTTACCCGTCGTCCATGTTCTTCACGAAGGGAAACCAGGTCATTTCTTCCCTTTGTGCATTGCTAGGGTACTATTCCGACCAGTGGGTAGATGATCCCATTTTAGGTTTTCAATCCATTTTCTCCACCGATGAAAAGCCCACCACCCAGTTTGATTTCAACACCTTCTTAGAAGACAATATTCACGAACAATTCGTGAATTTCGGCACGGAGGGCATGTTCAGATATTCATCAATACTAGCCTACTTGTTCGTCTTTTTCCAGGTGGATAAGTTTGCATTTTCCATGCAGAAGATGGATGCAGATGGTAAACCTCAGGAAGTCACAGTATGGACCTCTTTGCTGAAGCATAACTCCACAGAGTATAGCTTCAAGGCGTTCATCGATCTTTTCTACCACCCTGTGGTAAGCATGCTGAGCGGCAGGCCCGAGCCTCGAATAAATGACGAAGTCCAGAGAATCTTCCATCTCTCGGAAAACACAAAGACCGGGGATTGGTACCTGTATCAAAACCATACCGATATCAGAGTATACGGTTGCGAGTTGGCACCGCATAAGCTGCCCAAATATTTTCCTGACAGAATCTTTGCTTTAGAATACATAAGGCAGATTATGAATTCAGATGATATCCATTTTGTATCATTGAAGAAAAAGCAGTAGCTTCGAATCAAGGGGTAGATTGGCTCCTTCATCTGCAACAGTCGGGGCGCCGGGGAAGAAGCTGACAGGCTGTTGAAAGAAATGAATTTCTTTATGAGCTTCCCATGGCACTATGATCCTTATGGGATCATCTCAGAGATGAGGGTGAAGAACAAGAACATCCCGTATGTTCATGTGTCCAAGCCAGAAATTGAAAAATTTGCCAATCAGACAGTGTGGGTGCCTGAAACCTTGGTCGAAGTGGAACAACAGGTTCCCCCAACCACTGTTCCACCAATGACCACACCACAGGTACCTAAGGGAAAAAGGCCTCGACAATCTCTATCTTCGCCTGTCACAGAGGTATCGTCCGAAGAGTTCCAGTTGCACACTAAGAGGCCCAAAACAATTTCAGTTCCTGGTCCGAATGGAGAAAAAGAAGCCCCGCCTACCACAGTGACTAAGTCTGTGATTCCACCCTTCGGTTCGAGCCTTCATAAGGACATCACCCCAGTAGTACCGAAGAAATACACAGACTCCCCACTGGACACTCAGCCAGGCAGTACTGGGCCCAAGTTGAGCATTTTCGAGAAGTACGAGCTGATCAAGAAAAAGAACCAGACCCTTACCAGTAGTACTTACGCTCAGTTTCAGAAGTAGACGTTGACTGCGCAACATAGGCTGCTGTCTGCATTTGACATAGAAAAGGGTAGAATGCACATGGCCTTCCTCTAGGTGCAGGTACCAGACCCCAAGGTGATCATAGATTACAAGAGGGCCACCTTCGAGTTCCAGACGAAGGACGTGCACCCAACATATCAGATGGATCTGCACAAGCAGACAGGGGAGATGGTATTCCATACATTGGTGCATGCTTCCGCTTCTGCAGCAAAATTACAGGTATCACTGAACAATGCTCAAACGCAACTCAAGCTAGAGAAGATCTCATCCTTTGCGAAGGACAATAGAATCAAAAATTTGGAGGAGCTGGTCCTCAAGATCGGCTATGACCCTTCGAACGTCAAAGCAGCGGAGGAGATGATAAAGAAGAAGAATGCTAACATTTCCTCCTTGAGGAAACAACTGAAGCTCCCGCCCACAGAGGACTCGTAGGCGAAGGAGATAGCAGAGAAAGAAGGCGAGAAGGACGAAATGCTCAAGTTGCTCATGGAGCAGAATGCACAGCTCAAAGAAATTTAAGATGAGATGGAGAGATTTTTTAAAGAGAAGGAGCAGCTGAAGCCAATGGAAGTCATTCCATTGAGTGCCATTCCGATTTCAGGAGCAAGCATTGTATCAGTGACAACAGTCCCATCCGCAACTCCATTGACATCCCAAGAGAATACAACCGACCTGGCTAAATCCATGGAAAATATGAACCTGCAGGAGATAGAGATCAACAGGCTTAAAAAGGAAGTTGAGAACATTTAGGAACTAAAAACTTCCTTCCAGACCAGCCTCTCCAAAGAAAATTAGGTAACAGAGCAGCTCAAACAAGAGCTACAACAGCTCCAAAAGCAAACAATGGCAGGGAAGACTTTGGCTGAGGTCAAAGAGAATGTATGGACAGACATCACAAAGTCCATAAATGAGATATGGCCCATGACCCAAATCATGTTTGAGCAGAATGAGTTGGTCCAGAGGAGAAAACAGGCCATTGAGAAGATTATAGTAGAATTGGGAGACATGCCAACACAGACAAATGAGATCATCAAGTTCCTCAATTCTAAGACCAGGGAAGAGCTGGAAGAGCTGAAGATTGAAGACATAACAGAGACCATCCTTGAGGTCAAAAGGGTTTTGACCAAGAGAGGATTAATGCTTCCGCTGGAAGAAAAGGTTCAGGTCATGGACCAAGGGGTACAAAGGTTCTTCAATAAAATTGAAGCTCTCCAGAAGAAGGGTCTTCCTGGTCTGAAAGTGATCAATGATAAATTAAAGACACTCTCAGATTACAAAAAGAGATTGGCTGAGGTGTCCAAGGACAGTTCAAAGTTTGTAGGCATACAAGGGATCATCACCGACAAAGTATTCCTGGATGCTCTTCAGTGGGACATCAGTATCCAACACGAGATCCGATACATATTCCTCAACAAGCCTACATTCGCCAAATATACAGAAATGGACGAAGTGTATCGAAGACTGCTCAAAGTCAATGTGCCTAGTCATCTCAGATGGGAGGAACTCTGTGACCTGATCGATTAAGCAGATGAGTTGTACAGGTCCAGTCAGATATCTAGTCGGATGAGGTCGTGCAAAGGCTTCATCAACGGTCTACCTAGAAATTAGCGTGCAGTTACACCGAGTCATGAAGCAGTTCCTAGATTTAGGAAATTTGTTAAATAGTAAGGCTAAAAATAGATTTAGGACGTCATGGTCATTTATGACAGGACCGTTTGTAATTTGAGTTATAAATACTTCACCTTTTGAATTATTGAGGGTTAGTGATCTTCACACCCTGACGCTATTCAGACTGTAATATTTTTGAAGAGATCTTCCATTAATAAAAAGGAGGCACTTTTACAGGATTCTTGCGTGTATTCACTGGTGATGTTCCCCTCTCTAAGTTGAATGTTATTCTTGCTTTGTGATCATCTTGTTTTCTAATTCTAATCTTTAAGAGTAACGAATGTTGCAGGATTTATCTTGTATACCCTGTTTCTGACTCGAAAGATTTTTGTGTTTTTCTTCTGCTATTTTCAATAAAGGAATTCTTAACTGCGTCTTTGTTGAAATATCTTTCTCATCTTTTCTGCTAATCATCATTTAAGCTACTAAAAGATCCAATGATTATATTATCTCGCCCTATGAAAGTTTTTCCTTTGCGTTTATGGTTTGCATTTCATATTTTATTAAACACAGACCCCATAGCCCAATGGATGTGTAGACTGTCTCAACCATTTCAAAAAATAATTTGACAACAAAACCGACCTATTTCTTTACCTAGCCAAATATCTAAATTTGGAAACATAGCTAAATCATATAGAGAGATCCCTCTCTGAAGTTGGAAGGGCTAGATCCCAACTTCCAAAGTGGTTGGATAAATTTACCTTTGTAGATTTCTTCTGTTTTCAACCTCTAGGAAATTTACCAAGTGCTAACAGGGTTTACCAAATCCTTATATCTTGGCATAGTAAAAAATACATGTAAAGATGTCTCTTACTGTTTCTATGGATAAAATCACTTATTATACCATTCAAATGGCCTTACTAGACACTATTCATGCTTCTTCTCTAATGGAGGAGTATGATTAGTTTTCTTCACTTATGTTGGCCTTCGACTCTTATCCGACCTTAAACTCCTTCAATATTGTTTTTTCTTAAGATAAAGTCATCATCAAAGCCATGGATGGAGCTAAGAAACCATGGGAAGACAAGAGTTTAATTGGATTGTGATCCTACAAGAGTTTAATCTGGAGTTCACATAAGCTAATTCGAAGAAGTATCTAGTCTTTGTATAGTTAATTCCAAAGATACCTAAGGGTGAGGATAAAATCAAAATTGAATCGTTCCCTAATAATCACATTTTCCTCATCTCCTATGTTGACCCTTAGTATGGAGACATATTGCAAGATACCAGATATATAAAATATGCAGAACAGAAATAAAATGCTAGAAATGGCAGAATAACAGTAAAATATCCAGCATAATCTTCACAATACACATAAATGATATACGAAATAGCAATATAAAATCACTTTGATTCATAAAGCAATGTTCACAGGCCTCTTCGAGGGGGCAACCTCAATTCGAGCAACGCTCTGTTACAATAATCTCCAAGCTAGGGTTTTCATACCCTCGACTCTTATTTATACTAAATATGTCTATTAAGAGAAGCATCTAGAGGAAGATCCTTCTAGAAGTGGAAGATTCTATTAGGTCTTCTTACATCCGCCTTATTCTATTTTATTGAAAGGTCTTATTAATATTGACCTTTATTACATCCGAATACATTGATCTACCTATGTGCGCGTTAGGACCTGTTAGCGATATTTCTTGTAAGGGGGGTTTGTATGCGAAAGGAGGGGTTAAAAACCCACTTGTCCTAAGTTCGGGGTGCTAACGCGCCCATGATTAAATAAAAGCCAAGTCTGGACGGCAGGGATCGTGGCGCTCGGATCAACGACGCAGGTGGGATTCCGGACCCCCCCCGCCTTTCTACCTTTAAGCGGAGGGGGGGGGTCCGGAATCCGGGGTACACCTCTTCAACGGCCCAGATCAACGCGCCCGGATCAACGACGATAAAGGAAATTCCGGACCCCCCTGCCTTTCTACCTTTAAGCGGAGGGGGGGGGTCCAGAATCAGGGGCACAACTTTCCGACGGCCGAGATCTTATTGCCCGGATCAACAGCGCTCGCGCGACCCCGTCATTCCCAGTTGCTCTGTGTTTAGCCAGCGTGGACCCTTCTCCCATCATGTCATCTTCCATAACCGCCTTTCTCCTGCTGTCGTGTGTCATCCATCCACCTCCCCTCTTTGGTCTGCGTAATCCTCCTTCCTTCTCATCATCCACTCGTCGCTTGCCATGTGTCCCACTCATTTCCACGTCAGCACCTCACCAAGGCGCAAGTCCATTATTTTTCCTCTTCCCCTTTCCACCTATTGTCTTCCGCCAGGTGCCCTCATTTGTCACCCCCCTCGCACCTCGACACTCCCTTCACGCCCTCTTGATCCGACGCCACCACTCCTGTCATGCGCCCCATCCTTCGCGCTGGCCTCCACGCTCATTCGCCAAGTCAGTTAGTTATTCCGGGTGGCAGCGCAAGAGGCCCTCCACGTCCCAAAGATGCCAAGTTGGCTGGGCCATCCTCAATCCCGATGAAGCAGTTATTGAAGCGGTTGGCGGTGGTTAGACATCGCCTCCACCTTAATGGGAAAGCATGGCAATGAATTTAAGGCATGTCGATTCGCCGTTAGAACTGTCAAAGAGTTAGATGGCGTCTGACATAAGTTGCACGATCTTTCAGAGGTTGACTGTCAGAAAGCCATGCAGACGCAAAGCTTTCAATGCAGTGTCTTGATTTTGCTGTTGTTGTTGTTCTGAGTATATGAAGGCGTTTTCTCCATTTGTGTATCTATCGATGGTAGATCTAAGCTCCCGACTGTAAAGTTTCAGTAAACATTCTGGTTTCCTGGTCATGTATCTGTGTTTGAGACTTCTTGGTTTATGACAAACAGTTCTCCTTTTTCATCTATGTTTCATCTCATGCCAGAGAATTCACAGTCGAAGGATTCGCGTGGGTTATTGCAATTTTGTTATGATAAAGGATTTGTTGTGACATTATTGTATTCTCTGGTTTTCTGTGTTTGATTGTAAAAGGATCTTGCATTCGAATACTTTCTTCTCCAGTCTGTGATGAACCTGATGTTTATGATAGACCTTCGCACTCTTCTCATGCAAGTCTTCCCCCTACTCACCCTTTATTGCAACTTACTGTTTGAAGTTTATCAAGACCTCACTCGTCCATGCATGCCTGGCCTAGTTTCTGAGTTGAAACGATATTGTTCTGAGTTTTCCTCCATTTGATCACCTCTTTAAAACAAATCGTGACATTAAACTGATGGGTGTCAGGCTCTTCTCCTGCAAGCAATCCAAGAGTGACTTCTGGCTCCAACATTTCTGGCGTCGTTGCCGGGGACGAAGTTGAATATTTTCCCCGGGATTGAACGAAAAAGATCAACTGATTCTGAAGGTGCATCATATATCAGAACTTGAATATTGCTACTGTGCACCTGGCGACTCCATTGTGACGACTCCGCTAGGGAGAACCTCCTCTATCAACTGTGGGTTCGAGAGGCAGACATACGAGGTCTAATCCACACTTGCCTTTAGCTACACCAGGAGTTGACTCGGAAGCGGTGCACAGAAAGGGAAAGAGATCTGCGAAAGAAGTTTCCATCCCTGAAACAGGTAATGCGCCTTCCCCTTCTGTGAGAACTCCATTTTCTTATTCTCAGCTTCCTAGTCATCCTTCCTATGAGGTTTCCTATTTTCTGAATTTCGGGAGTGTTCCTGCTGAGTTTTCTCCTCCTGGTCTGGTATCAGAAAGAGAGATCCTTGTCACTCCCCCCTCCCTGGAGGTCGTGCCTCAACACAGACCTCAAGCTTCTGAAGGTTACACCACCCCTCCTTTTATTGCTACTACTGTACAGAGAGAAGCATCTGCACACTCAGATCCCTTGGCTCTATCTCTGTTTTCTCCGTTGTCTCCTTCGAGAACCTCTTTTCCGACATCTCCCATCCATACTCCTTCTCCTCTGAGTTCTCCTCTACCCAATATCCCTATGGACGGTGCTAATCCCCCTCTGAATAGAATGGACGCCATAGTTGCTGCTAGATACACTCCTTTAATCCTACCACATCCTATGAATCCTCTCCCTGCTGGAGACTACTTGAAGTACATGCCCAAGTTCAGTCGGGAGGGAGACATAACTGCTGAGGAGCACTTGGCTGCTTTTTACAGTTATGTAGACAACCTAAACATTGAAAATGAAGATGTCTGGATGAGAGTCTTTGTCCAAAGCCTGGAGGGTGAGGTCAGGAAATGGTTTAGAGGACTAGCCCCCAGATCTATCACTGGAATTGAGGCTCTGGATAGTGTTTTCCTGAGACAGTGGGGAGACAGGAAGGATTATATGTATTACATGACAAAGTTTGGGGCTCTGAAGAAAATGGATGGAGAGTCTGTCTCTGACTTCTCCAAAAGATTCAATAAAATGTATAACAAGATTCCTGCAGAGATTAAACCCTCAGAGGCCTCTGCTCAGATTTCCTATGCTGGCGCATTTGACCCTGATTTTTGTCTCTTATTAAGAGAAAGAAGAGCCACCTCTTTAGCTCAGATGCAAGATGCAGCTATAGAAGTGGAATCCAACATATTGGCAGCTGACGGATTGAGAAACCAGGCCAACAAAGACAGAAGAAAGGAAAAGTCGGAAGCCTCAACTTCCGGCCCATCACTGCCCCACCCTCAAGTAAATGAGCTGACCCAATTAATGAAATTCCTTAAAGAAGAGGTGGAGAGATTGAAGGTGGAAAGGAAGAAAATGTATAAGGGCCCTCAGAACACCAAAAATAAAGGGGGTTTCAGGAGGCCAAATAATATTGCTCCCCCGACTATGCACAAAGAGAGGGGAAGAGACAGAGAAGACCAGAGAATTCAGGCTCCCTTTCAGAACAATTTTGTGGATGACGAAGAAGAAGGGGAAACAGACGAGCCTGAGCCTAAAATCCACTGCTTAGAAGACACTCCTCCTTTTCCTCATCTCACTCAGACTGCTTATGAAGAGTCTCTCGTGGATGGTCAGCTGAACGAATTGAGCAAGGGAGACAAAGCTAGTGGCGGTCGAGGCAGGTACAACCCGAGGTCTGACAAAAGGGCAGCAACACCCGACGTTCCTGAGCCATCTAATAAAACAGAGAAACCTACTAATGAAGTAGCAGACGCCCACATAGGTAAGAGGGCTCAACCTTTCTCTCCCATTGTCCATAATCATGTTCCTGAAATTAGAGAAATCCCAAAGCCTATGTCTTCTTTCAATTTCGAACATGAGATTCAAAAGATTAGAATTCCTGTGCCACTCACTGAGTTAATTAAACATGGGGAATTCAAAAAGAGCTTCTCTGAGCTGTTGAAATCCGAAGCCTCATACCCTCTCACGGACTCCATAAACCTCCAAGATGAAAGGCCTGCAGTTGTCCTAGGTCCCATGGTAGAAGACAGAGATGAGTCATCCCCTCCCTTCTACACATACCTGAACATACATGACAAATGGATGCATAATTGCCTTATGGATTCAGGGGCCTCTCACAACCTCATGCCCAGAACTGTCATGGAAGAGTTGGGACTAGAAGTCACCCGAGCCTATCATGACCTCTATTCTTTCGACTCCAGGAGGGTGCAATGTTTGGGAGTCATTAAGGACCTGGTGGTTTCGTTGTTTCAGCTACCCATGAAGAGTATGGTCATGGATATTGTGGTAGCTGATGTTCCCCCCAAGTTTGGCATGTTGTTGTCAAGATCTTGGATAAAAAGGATGGGGGGAACCTTGCAGATGGATCTCACATATGCCACCATTCCAGTGTTTGTAGGGGAACATAGGAGACTGTACAGGGAAGCCCAACTGGCCTACAGAATCAGTGATGAAGCCAACCCTACCAATCATCCCATCTATGCCTTGGACACTGATTTAGGTTCCATTTTTCTACAACTCACCCACACCCCTGAGGCTCCTTTACAGATCAGAAAGCATCCCATCCTTAATCAGGAGACACCCCCTCCAACCACCTCTATTTGGAAGATGTTCTTTGACGGAGCTTCCTCCAGTATGGGTGCTGGTGCCAGGATAGTATTCGTGTCCCCTTGTCAAGAGACCATCTCTCTGTCATACAGGTTGGAATTCGAAGTCACCAACAATGTGACAGAGTATGAAGCTCTGGTTCTGGGATTAAGAGCTGCCAAGGAAATAGGAATTAAAGAGATGGCTGTGTTTGGAGATGCAGAGTTGATCCTTCAGCAGGTCAAAAACGTTTATCAGGCTAAGAATCCTCGGCTCAGGAATTACAGGAACGAGGTATGGGACCTGATTGATAATTTCTTCTTGGCTTTTAACATTTCCTACATTCCGAGGGAGGAAAATGCTTCAGCCGACTTTTTAGCTTTCACAGCTAGTGTGCTCGAAGTTCCTACGTTGCCCACTGCCAGGTCTGATGTTGAAATAAAATAGAGACCTTCTATACCTGACAATGTCAAACACTGGAAGGTGTTTGAAGATGATCAAGAAATTGAGAAATTTCTCCAGTCCATTGATGACTTTTCCACAATGCACATAGATGAGGATCCTGATGAGGAAGATGACCATCACCCTGGGGGATTTGTGAATAAAATTGTTGATCACCAGATCATTCAGCTACCGAGCAATCACATTCCGAAAGGACTAATCCCATTAGAAATATTGTTCGACGGGAATGATGTGGCAGTAAAGGGTAAAGTTTCAGGTGATGATGATGACACAGCTGGATGCAACATAGGCACACCTGAGGAGCCTAAATTGGTCAAGCTGTCAAGGAGTTTGACTGAGGAGCAAAGAGCCGGATATACTAAGCTGCTGAAGGAGTTTGCTGATGTGTTTGCATGGACCTATGAAGACCTCAAGACGTATGACACATCAGTCATCGAGCAAAAAATCCTGCTGAAAGAGGAGGCTAAGCCATTCAAGCAGAAGCTGAGACAAATAAATCCCATGTTGCTTCCTGTCATGGAGAAAGAGGTAAAGAAGCTGCTGGATTCCTAGATCATTGTCCCCTTGAGATATTCTGAATGGGTAGCCAATTTGGTCCCGGTGAGAAAGAAAAGTGGGGAAATCAGACTTTGCATTGATTTCAGGAACTTGAATAGAAGTTCCAGAAAGGACAATTATCCCCTGCCCAACATGGAACATATATTAAAGAGAGTCATTGGCGCATCCAGGATATCCATGATTGATGGTTTCTCCGGATACAATCAGATATCAGTCATGCCGGAGGACAAAGAAAAAACAACATTCACCACTCCTTGGGGCACATTCATGTATGCCAAAATGCCTTTCGGACTGATGAATGCAGGAGCAACATTTCAGCGGGCCATGGACATAGCCTTCATCGGGGAGAAGGACTAGTTTGTGGTGATATATCTGGATGACATCACAGTCTTCTCTAAGACTGATAAAGAGCACTGCTGCCACTCAAAAAGAGTTTTCCTGAATTGTCGGAGGTATGGCCTATCTTTAAACCCCAAGAAATCATTGTTTTCTATGCAGGAGGGAAAGCTGTTAGGTCATATAGTGTCAGCAGAGGGAGTAAGGATTGACCCAAGCAGGGTGGAAGCGATTCATGCCCTGTCACTTCCCAGGTCTAAGAAGGAAGTTAAGGCATTTTTGGGGAAGGTTAACTTTCTGAGGAGATTCGTCTCGAACTTTGCTGAGCTGGTGAAACACATCACAACCATGCTCAGGAAGGGCCATGAAATAAAATGGACTGCTTAACCCAGGGAATATTTTGCCCAAATAAAGAAAGAATTGACCGAGGCACCTGTGCTAATCAGTCCCGATTATGCTAAAGATTTCTTGATTTTCTCATTTGCTTCTGATGACTCAGTAGCAGCAGTCTTGTTGCAGAAAAACGATCAAGGGCGAGAGCAACCTATTGCTTTCTACAACAAGGCATTGAGAGATGCTGAACTCAGGTATGAGATCATGGAGAAGCAGGCCTATGCATTAGTGAAAGCTCTCAAAGCTTTTAGGATCTATGTCTTGCACTCAAAGATCACTGCATATGTCCCTTCACCCTCTGTGAAGGACATTCTTATACACCCTGACATAGACGGGAGAAGGGGTAAATGGATCGCCAAGATCCTGGAATTTGACCTGGAGATTAAGCCCACCAAGTTGATAAAGGAGCAAGGTTTGGCCAAGTTGCTGGCTGAATCCAATTGCAAGACTCTGGGGATTAACTTCATCAATGAGCAAGATGAGTCATCCGACAGGAATTCTCAGATTATCATACCTCTAGCATCATGTCCCTGGTACAAGGATATCTTGTATTTTCTGCAAGAATTAAATCCCCCTGACGGATTGGGAAAGAGTAGGGCCAGAGCTTTGAAGCTCAAATCGGTCAGGTATTGTCTCATTGACCGAGCCCTGTATTGGAGAGACCCTCTGGGGATACTATTAAGATGTCTAGACCCGCTGCAAGCCCAGAAGGTGATGTTCGACTTTCATAGCAGTCTCTGCGGAGGTCATCATTTTTGGAAGACCACAACCCACAAAATCCTCCGGGTTGGGTATTACTGGCCTACTTTGTTTACTGACGTTTGCAGGGAAGTCAGGGCTTGCATTAAATGCCAGAAGTTATCAGGTAAGAAGCAACTCAAATCTCTACCATTAAAGCCTGTAGTAGTTTCGGCACCCTTTCAACAGTGGGGATTGGATTTCATCGGAGAGATTCATCCTCCCTCAAGTGGCCAGCACAGATGGATCCTCACTGTGACTGATTATTTCACCAAGTGGATAGAGGTTGTCCCCACCACGAGCACTTCTCACAAGGTAATCATCAGCCTCTTGGAAGACATCATAGCCAGATTTGGTTGCTCAAGTAGGATTGTCACTGACAATTCCTCCCCCTTTAGGTCTGAGCCTCTGGTCAAATTTTGTGAACAATTTGGGATTTCATTGGTTCACTCTACTCCATACTATCCTCAAGGAAACGGACTGGCAGAGTCCTCCAATAAAATCCTGATCAAGCTTATCAAAAAGCTACTGGAGGACAATCAGAGGGCCTGGGACTCAAAGCTCAAATTTACTCTCTGGGTTGATCGGGTGACAACCAAGAAGTCCCTGGGCATCTCTCCTTTCCAACTTGTTTATGGAATAGAGGCCGTTTTCCCCACTCAGCTTGCCTTACATATGGCAAATCTCCTCCAAGACCTTGAAGGAGAACCTAACCATGTAATCAGAAGAATTCACCAGATGGTGGAAGTACAACAGATCATAGAGCAGGTCATGAATAGGGCCTACAACCATCAACAGAAGATCAAGCAGGCTTTTGACAGGAAGAGAAAAAAGAAATAATTCAAGCAGGGTGACCTGGTACTCAAGTGGGATGCACCCAGGCAGGAAAAGGGAAAACACAGTAAATTTGATGCCCTCTGGTTCAGGCCTTTTAAGATCCTTGAAGTATTTTCAAACAATACCTACAGGTTGCAGGATCTGGAAGGCAAAGAAGTTTTCAGTGGACCAGTAAATGGGCATTTCTTGAAAAAATATTTTTTGTGAGCCACAGTTGGCTCTTTTTGTTTTGTTTTGTACATACTGTTTCTGTTTTTGTTTTTCGGACTAATAAATGACTCCATAGCCCAACAGCGAAGGCACTGAATCTGCAAAATGTTCTTAGATCATCACAGGGACGACTCTATCCCCCATGGAGCCGATGTTAGCGATATTTCTTGTAAGGGGGGTTTGGATGTGAAAGGAGGGGTTAAAAACCCACTTGTCCTAAGTTTGGGGTGCTAACGCGCCCATGATTAAAAAAAAGACAAGTCTGGATGGCAGGGATCGCGGCGCCCGGATCAACGGCGCAGGTGGGATTCCGGACCCCCCCCGCCTTTCTACCTTTAAGCGGAGGGGGGGGGTCCGGAATCCGGGGAGC
>ML804205.1:91906-110540 GCA_009831015.1 Picea engelmannii | reverse complement strand
GTGTTGGATGAGCCATGAAATGGGATATATCTCAAAAGGTACTACACTTAGGAATTACTACCTGGGTGTTTCCCCTTATAATTTTTCTACATTAGGTTTTTTTCTACTTAGTTTTTTAGTTTTAATTTTATTTTTGGTTGTTGTATATCATGATTTGTGCTTGGTTAGCATATTTCATTGGATTCACTTGGGTTTATAGGGTTCATGGATAGTTCTAGCTGCCACACTCAGATAATTTCTTCCATTTCTTGGGTAATTTACTCTCCCACATTCCAACTCGTGACCTTAGAAGGTGATTTTCTAGGGATTGCAAAGAATAGCATGTCTAAGTACAAAGTTGTAATTGAAATGCTATCAGAAATAATTTGAAGAAGAATTCCAAACATAGCATTTCACTTGTACTCACAATTGGTATTGTTGTATTTGAGTGCCGCCGACCATGTCCATGACCCTATGATTCTATGGAAATTTTTATGAGTGCGACTCTTTGAGCACTCTTTTGCATTTATTACATGAATTCACATTATGAGAAGTTTTAATCATCTATTTGATGCATTATATAACTATGTATTAGACTGGAATTTGTCACATTAACCAAAATAAAATCATTCATATACATAATATGATAAACAACAACATTTGTTCTGAACATAAGGAAGGATAAAAAAAATGTGAAAATAAGTGAAGGAAGAAAATTAAGAAGGTACATGTGTTGTCCCATTCCATGTCAACAACAACACATCCATTCACTGGGAACAAATTGATGACTCCACTAAATTAGGGTTTATGGTTTACATGATGAATTGATGATGGAATAAAGTGGGCATGTGAGTCAAATTTGAGTCCAGAAACCCTCCCATATCGTTAAAGCATGCAAATAGCCTATCCATGTCAAATTTCAATCCATTCAGAAACAGTTTCAACAAATTTCAACGTTGACCCCATTCACAGGTCATTGTTTCCCCTATCTAGTCCTAGTACAATTTCCTTGTAAAATTTCTATAAGATATAATTTGGAGAATGATAATTTTGAAGGTGCTAGGCCTATTCCTACACACCACGACGAGATCACCTCTCATTGAAGGTTAGTGTATTGATCCATTTTAGTTTTGGGTTGTTAGTTTTTTCAATTGCACGCACCTTTCAATCTAGTCAAAGTTCAATTAATGTCTCTTGTTACTATAGGGTTATAAAGCCTCATGATCCCAATGCCCATATGCCTCCAACCTTGTGATATAATGATCGTTAGGTGAAAACTGTCACGAAGGGTGATGACTAAGAGTAGGGGAAACTTTCAATTCAAGACCAGGAATGACCAGGCCCACATCAAGTGAAGGAAGAAAATTAAGAAGGTACATGTGTTCTCCCATTCCATGTCAACAACAACGCATGCATTCACTGGGAACAAATCGATGACTCCACTAAATTAGGGTTTATGGTTTACATGATGAATTGATGATGGAAGAAAGTGGGTGTGTGAGTCAAATTTGAGTCCATAAACCCTCCCATATCATTAAAGCATGCGAATAGTCTATCCATGTCAACTTTCAATGCATTCATAAATAGTTTCAACAAATTTCAACGTTGACCCCATTCATAGGTCATTGTTGTCTGTGTACAATTTCCTTGTAAAATTTGTATAAGATATAATTTGGAGAATGATAATTTTGAAGGTGCTAGGCCTATTCCTACACACCACAAAGAGATCACCTCTCATTAACAATCAGTGTATTGATCCATTTTAGTTTTGGGTTGTTATTTTTTTCAATTGCACGCACCTTTCAATCTAGTCAAAGTTCAATTAATGCCTCTTGTTACTGTAGGGTTATAAAGCCTCATGATCCCAATGCCCATTTGCCTCCAACCTTGTGATATAATGATCATTGGGTGAAAACTTTCATGAAGGGTGATGACTAAGACTAGGGGAAACTTTCAATTCGAGACCAGAAATGACCAGGCCCACATCAAGTGAAGGAAGAAAATTAAGAAGGTACATGTGTTGTCCCATTCCATGTCAACAAAAACACATCCATTCACTAGGAACAAATCGATGACTCCACTAAATTAGGGTTTATGGTTTACATGATGAATTCATGATGGAAGAAAGTGGGCACGTGAGTCAAATTTGAGTCCAGAAACCCTCCCATATTGTTAAGGGGTGAAAATGGTCTATCCATGTCAAATTTCAATGCATTCAGAAACAATTTCAACAAATTTCAATGTTGGCCCCATTCATAGGTCATTGTTGCCGGTGTCTAGTCCTAGTACAATTTCCTTGTAAAATTTGTATAAAATATAATTTGGAGAATGATAATTTTGAAGGTGTTAGGCCTGTTCCTACACACCACGATGAGATCACCTCTCATTGACAATCAATGTATTGATCCCTTTTATTTTTGGTTTGTTAGTATTTTCAATTGCACGCACCTTTCAATCTAGTCAAAGTTGATCAATTAATGTCTCTTATTACTGTGGGGTTATAAAGTCTCATGATCCCAATGACCACATGCCTCCAACCTTCTGATATAATGATCGTTGGGTGACAAAATTTATGAAGCTTGACGACTAAGACTATGGGAAAATTTCAATTCAAGGCTAGGAATGATGAGGCCCACATCAAGTGAAGGAATAAAATTAAGAAGGTACATGTGTTGTCCCATTCCATGTCAACAACAACACATCCATTCACTGGGAACAAATCGATGACTCCACTAAATTAGGGTTTATGGTTTACATGATGAATTGATGATGGAATAAAGTGGGCGTGTGAGTCAAATTTGAGTCTAGAAACCCTCCCATATCATTAAGGCATGTGAATAGTCTGTCCATGTCAAATTTCAATGCATTCAGAAACAGTTTGAAAAAATTTCAATGTTGGCCCCATTCACAGGTCACTGTTGCCCGTGTCTAGTCCTAGTACCATTTCCTTGTAAACTTTGTATAACATATTTGGAGAATGATAATTTTGAAGGTACTAGGCATGTTCCTACACACCACGAAGAGATCACCTCTCATTGACAATCAGTGTATTGATCCCTTTTAGTTTTGGGTTGTTAGTATTTTCAATTGCACACACCTTTCAATCTAGTCAAAGTTGATCAATTAATGTCTCTTGTTACTGTGGGGTTATAAAGCCTCATGATCCCAATGACCACATGCCTCCAAAATTATGATATAATGATTGTTGGGTGACAACATTTATGAAGGGTGATGACTAAGACTAGGGGCAACCTTCAATTCAAGGTGTTATAACCCTAATTTACACCAGACACACTTAGCTGGCATCAGGCCATCTCAGACTCCTTCTTTGCCAAAACACTATTGAACAACTCTTCTTAAAACCCCCTTTATAAAGGCCCATGCGCCCTGCTCCATTATTGCACACGTGTACATGCTAGCTGCCCCAATACAACCCGCATGTACCTACAAAATAACGAAAAAAGGAAAGTTGCTGACGAAACACACAACTTTGGGAAAGTTAACTAAACCTTTCGGCCATGCATGGCCGATCATTCAACCAAATACCTAGCTCCTCCTATCCCATAAAAGAAGGGGTAAGGGTCCCATTTGAAAGGAGGAAAATCATAGTAAAGAGATTATACCTGATTGAGCATTCCTCTTGTCCCAACCTTTAGCCATCCTTGTGCAAAGAGAAGTATAAAGCAAAGCAGTTGGAGGACAGTTGAAGAGGAGCCCATGACCAATTTCAAGGAGCAGTGCCGACCACATATTGTAAGTTTACTCTTGTGAAGATTAATATAAAAAGGAATACTTTTCCCGTCCCGCCATATCATGTGTTCAAGTTGAATGTTTATTTCATGATATTGTCACAACTAACCCAAAAATTAGTATATAAAATGCATGTTCACAACTTTTTGTTTGTTCATGAGTGAATGCAGGTCAGCTTTGGGAGGAGGCTTGCAATCAAAGAGCGAGCGAAAGAAAAGGGATCAACATCAAATGAAGGACTTAAGGTAGATTTATTGAATCTCATTTACACCTTTGTATTGCATGAATGTGGGGTTTTGTGTTGGGAGAATAGGAAAGAGTAGAGGCCTTTGAAATGGTCATTTTATGCATGCATGATTAGAGCCCTTAAATGCTAAGTCCGTAGGAGGGATTCCCACCCACAATAGAATTGGTGACCATACTGGGGATCTCTAGGGTTTCTAGGAGTCTTTTTTGGTATTTTTAAAAATTGGTTTCATTACTTATTTTTAGAGTTTCTGCAAAAGTCTGAGCTAGCAGGGATTCTGGTCTTCCATACCAGTTCTTCCTGCTTACTTTGCTTGGCTGCATTTTATTTTACGAGAGATCACAGAGGTACATGCAAACCTTTCTAAGGCTTGCATGCATGTACACATGCCCAACCTTCACACATCCCACGTGGAGACGCTAGCTGATGAAGTGACAGTAGTGTGGTTAAATTCATAAATGTTTTACTAAAGAGGCAACCATCCTCTTCCCTGTCAGAAGTGATCCTTCTCAGGGGTTTTCTGAAAACTCATTTTGGTCTCTGTTTTTGCAGTTTGTAGCTTAGTTACCACTTTAGATTGGTTTTGTTCTATGAAATTTTCCTTGGTTTGTTTTTTCTTTTTTGACAAAGTAAGTTTCTGAGTCTTCAAGAGATTCCAGTTCTCAATACCAGTGGTCTCTGCCAGTGTTGGATTGCTTATCTTTTCATTTTTTTTGAAGAGTTTCAAAAGTACACGTGGTCTGCATAAGGTTTGCACACATGTACACACACTTTGAATTTACACAACTCATGTGCACATGCTGGCTGTTGAACTGTCAGCAGCGTGCCTGTGGAGAAATGTTTTTGTTTGAGGAGAGGCAATCATCCTTTTCTTTGAGAAGAGTTTATACCTCTTAGGCTTTTTTTGGTCTCTGTCATAGTGGTCAGTAACTTAGGTTTGATCACAACAATAGATTTCTTTTTCATTAAGAAGTTTTCCTCAAAATGTTCTTGGCTGTTTACTTAGGACAATAAGTAGCTCATAGTCGAGCGAAATCATGTTTTGAGTTTACTGTTCAACGATCTTGGAAAAATTTTTAGTGTGAAAAGTTGATTAAGAATTGTGTCAAGAAGAAGTTATTTTGTTTCCAGCTTTTTGTTTATTTTTCTTTCATCTCTAAAACATCATTAGTTTCACTTTCATAACCTTTGACTTAAGACAAGCCATAAAAAATTAACGATTAATTAAAATCAACTAGAATTTATGTTTGTAGGGTCCATCAATTAGTCCAGGCTAGAGCCTTGATTTAGGTTGGACTGGAAACTCTTCAAGGCTACAAAACATACATAAGAGTCTGTGCTAGGGAGTGTTAAAATTCCAATATCATGAAGGTTATCCGGGACCCCCCTCTAACACAAGGGATAAACACGAGGTCGCGGGAGGAAAGGTAGCGAAGATAACCCCTCCAAAGCCAGACCAATCGTAGTGGAGAACACATATAGAGGGCTTGTCTTCGGATTTCGTCGATTGCATTTTCCATAGAGCTTTGTGGGTCTCAAATCCATTCAAGGTCCTTAGTTGTCTTCCGAACCACTTTCTTTCGATACCCTTGACAGGTTTTGGGCTCAATACCCTTCTCATTGTGGTCTACCCGACTGTTGACTATACTCGCCTGGTGACTGTTCGCGCGCTGGCAACCTAGTTGCCTATCGTTTTTAGTGATATACACAGGTGACTGCGGGGGTATACCGCGGTACCTAGGAGAGAAATCGGGCCATGCTTTGTAGAGTATACTCAGAGGGTTCTTCTGTGATCGAGTTGCACTTGCACCGGTAAGTTGCTCTAGTGTTGGTTGTTGTAACTGTTCTGCCAACTAGTTTAGTGTTTACTTGTTTTATCTTGTAGGGTATTTTTTCTAGTGTATGTTGTTTTTTGAACGAATAGAAAGCCCTAGTGTGTCTTTGATATTCTCACACAGTGGAGGATCACGAGCTCCGCCGGTCACAAAGGCTTCTTGGCCTGCCGCCGGTTACACTGGAGCCACCCCCGCCACCGCTAAGGCGAAAGCTCGACCAACAAGGGTCTTTTGAAGATACGGGTCACAGTGAATTGTGCCCGACCAACATCCGGAGGAACCAACTATTTCAGACCTTGGAGCGGAAGCTCTCCGTCCAACCGAAACTCTGACCACTAATCTTTCGGTGCCCATCATTATACAAATTTATCCTTATGGACACCAGACAATGTCACATGCAACAATGGAAACAAATGCTGCCACTTCTTCTAGGAATTATTCTATTCCCACTATGGCTGTCACCACAGGGGGTGTTCCACCTCCTAAACCACTGTCACTGGTCCGAGCCACCATGGTCTCGACTGCCTCTACCTCGAGTAGTGGTCAAATCCCATCTTTGGTGATGACCACTGCTCCTTTCACACAGAGTGTGACAGACCCTCCATTCTCATACGAGATGCCTATCACAGGTATAAGCCCTGTACTATCCTACTCCACTTTACAAAATTTAGGTCTGGGGGCAGGGAGCTCTAACACTCCTCTGTAAGGGCCCATGGGGGGAACTTCAGCTCCCTTTAACGCTTCCCCTTACAGGGGAGGTCATATACCTCCTTCGTCTCCTTCACTCGGGGGTACCCACCAGCAATCCGCCGGGCCAAACGCACACCATAGTTCACTTGGAGTAGGGAGTCAAGGACCACCTTCTCATAATATGTTGGTAGGGTCGACATCGTTTTCTTTGTTTGGTGCGTTTGGTAACAATGCTTTCTTGTCAGCTGCTTTCCTGACTAGGGGTAACCCTAGTTATGACCAACCTAATCCTATGCAGGGTACTATTCTTTCATAGGGGGAAAACCCATGAACTTCTTCTGCATTAGGACCTTGGAATTCTTGGCAAGGATCAGTTCCCTCGTCAAGAATGATGATCTGGGGAAATTATTTTCACAACCAATGGAACCCCGGGAAAGGCACAATACCTATTCCCATGGGATTGGCATGGGGCAACCCTTCCCAAAGTCCTCCGAATGTAATGCATACCCAACCATCTACGTCCTATTTCGGGAATCAACTAATAATGTCTCCTCAAATGAAAAATCCATACACTGGTCATGGCCATGGTTTTTTCCAGAACCTCGACCAACAACCCAACTTTTCCTGGCAACCTGGTGCCAGTCAAATTCTAGGCCCCTTTTTCCATGGTTATCATCAACAAAAACCAAAACTACCTTTCTCGGAAGCCTTACATTTTCCAGACTTGACAAGGTTGTTGAATGACCCCATCTGTCACGATCCACATTGGCCCCCTATGCCGACGAAATTTCCTTCAGACATACCAAAGTTTGAAGCAAAGCCTAACGAAGATCCAGGGGATCATGTGACCACCTTCCATCTTTGGTGCTCATCTAATTCGTTGAAAGACGACTCCTTACAATTGCGATTGTTTCAACACACTCTCATTAGGAGTGCTATGAAATGGTACATCGATCTCGACTGCTTGAGATATTCTTCCTTAGGAGAATTGGCAATGGCATTCCTAAACCATTTCCAATTACCTGTGAGATATGACGCTGGCACATAATTGCTGGCCAATTTCGAATAGACAAAAGCGGACCATATCTCTGATCACATGCAAGAATGGAGACGCCGAAATATTTTGATTAAGGTACCAGTCCCACCAGCATTCCTTCTTGAGTGGTTCCTTAAGTCTTTGGTCCCACAACTATCCAAATACGTCGCAACGTCGGAAGTGTTTTCTAAAGAAGATGCCATCATGAGAGCTCAACAACTTGAGCTAATTTATTCTCAGTCTGGTTTACTGTACGAGATTTTTCCGGATGCACCATGATCCATACTTGATAAAACCAGACAGAGAGCTGGACCACATGTCGATGGTATTGTAGGTTCAGCACAAACAAAGCATGTTGAACAAATGACAAAACAATTGCAACAATTGTCTATACAACACACAGTGTCTATCCAAACTACTATTTCAGCTACTCCTCCTACCCAAATGTCGGATGTACATAGTGTGCAATTGAAAAATCTGAAGGCCACCCAACAACCTGATGGAAAGAAAAAACAATGTAAGAAGGGTAAGGGGGATAAGAAACCCACTAATAATGCTGGTGGGGGAAACATTGAGAAACAGAAGGTGAAGTATCCATGTAACCTGTGCGCGGAAGACCACCTGACCCACCAGTGCCCTTGGCTTGCAGAGGCCCAAAATTTTGTGTCACAACAACGACCTGTTGTATTAACGAATCCATTTCAACATGGGAAAAACCTAACCCAAGCCTCTATAAGCGTGGAATAGGGAAGTCAAGGACCCTCTCCGTCTTCAAACAATCCTGCATCCACGAATATGTATATGATGAAAGGTGATTCTTTTATACCGACTAGAGAACATGGCTACAGTAAGCCAAGCACCTCTGAGAAAGGTAAAGAAGATGAAATCCCATCTCTTCCTCTCCAGATCGAGAATAATTTGGGAGAAATGATGACATTCATCCCAAAAGGTGTGTTCAAGAAAGATTCTCACAACCCAAACACAAGGGCCACCCAGAACTACTCTGTGGTGGAGGATTTGTCTCAAACCCCTTGTGCGATGTCCGCTTTGGAGGTCCTCCAAAGCTTCCCTTCCTAGAGGAAATCTTTGTTAGCCACTTTAGGATCTGTCGAGACTTGTAATCCGAGTACAATCATACTGGATACAACCGACTTAAAACCTCATCTCCCTTACCACGTAGCATTTTAGATAGTAGTGGTTTACCCCACGAAAAGTTTTACTCGGAACATTTTCCGCAAAGTGGTTGATGAGGGCGCCTCGACATGCGTCATGTCGTTGGTGTGTTGGAAGGCCATTGGCCAGCCCGTTTTGTCTCCATCACCTACTCTTCTTACCACTTTTGACAGTCATTCATTTTGACCACATGGCATCATCCCCTCTTTCCCCGTGCAGTTAGGAGGGAAGACAATGTGCATCGAGGTAGAAGTAGTTGACGTATCCCTCGACTACAATATTTTGTTAGGTATGAGTTGAACCTATGCCATGCAAGCAGTGGTCGCTATAGTTTTCCGGGTCTTGTTGTTTCCACATGAGGGCCATATCGTGACCATTGATCAATTGTCCTTCTCCCATCCTGACCCTTCATTGGGGGCATCCGCGGTCCTGATGATTGATAATCCTCAACCGAGCGTCGTCAAAATAGGGGTTGGTTTGTGCCCACCTTTGATGGGTACTTTCGATTACCTGCCTCCTCAAGGCGATGTCAAGTTCATATCAGACCACCATAAGGTTGAAATTTTCCAAGTTTCGTCATTTTGCATGACTTATTTCAACAATCCGTGGATTCTTCCTTCCCCATCGACCATGATGGAAGGGACAGGGCACCATGGTATGTCCATGTCCTTGTCCGCGGAAGAAGCAATGTACTCTTTAGTTCAACAAGCTTCAGTCGACACCGATCCAACTCCTACACAAGAGTTAGATCCGATTTCAGAGCCTATTTGGGCTCAAGGTTCCCTCACTGATATCGACTCATTAGACTTAGTCTTGCCCTCAAACAAAGAAATCATTGAAGCAATGACTAGTCCGGAAAAACCCTGGGACGATCTCTATCACAGATCATACTTCCTCCTAGAGTTAAGCAGAATCGAAGCAGGGGAATTCACCTTGACTATGACTGGAGATAGGTCTTGTCCTATCAATCCCTTGGCTACACATGAGGTTTACACTGAGGGTAATATGGAAACTATTGCTGAAACTATACCGATTAATATCTCTAGAATCCCTGGCATAGTGGAGAATGTTTTCGTCGGAGCTCATTGTTCCCCTGAAGAGATTCAAATATACACAGACTTATTTAAATAATTCTGCGACGTTTTTGCCTGGTCTTACGAGGAAATGCCAGGCATTGATCCAAAAATAGTCAAACATGAAATCACAACTTATCCTGATGCCAAACCAGTTCGACAGAAGCTTCGTCCAGTTAATCCCAGGAAAGCAGCAACTATTAAGGTTGAAGTAGAGAAACTGCTCAAAGTAGGTTTTATCTATCCTATCCATTTGACCCAATGGGTGTCAAATCCCATGCCAGTCAACAAGAAACAGGGCACGATTAATGTATGTACAGATTTTCGTGATTTGAACAAAGCCTGTCCAAAAGAAAATTTTTGCACACCATTAATTGACCATATAGTTGATGAATGCGCCGGTTGTGAGGATTTTTCTTTCATTGATGGTTTTTAAGGATATAATTAGATACAGATCAAACCCGAAGACCAGTACAACACAAATTTCATCTGTCCATGGGGTACATTTGCCTATCGTAAGATTCCTTTTGGTCTTAAAAACGCTGGAGCTACCTTCCAACAGGCCATGTCTTTTGCTTTCCGTGATCTCAGGCATATAGTCGAAACCTATTTAAATGATTTATCATCATGATCTCGCAAGAGAATGGATCATCCCACACACCTCTGACTTATCTTTGAGCGATGTCGCTACTTGCAGATTCGCTTGAATCCAAATAAATGCAACTTTTGCGTAACGTCAAGACGACTGCTCGGTTTCATAATCTCAACAATAGGGATCATGGTTGATCCTCTCAAGGTGGAGGCAATACTTCAGTTGCCTCCCCCACATACAATCCTTCAACTTCAAAGTTTACAGGGAAAAACAAACTTTTTGAGGCATTTCATAGCCAACTATGCCGAGATCACAAAGGGATTTATGCATTTGCTAAAGAAAGACGTCCCTTTTCATTGGGCTGAAGCCGCTCAACACTCTTTCAACGCATTGAAACATGCCCTCACGACTGCCCCTCTGCTCCGACCACCTAATTATAACAAAGATTTCTTATTGTACTTAGCTACGACAGAGTCGACTATCGGTATGGTCTTAGTTCAGGAGGATGAATTCCTCTAAGAATATGTGATTTATTACCTGAGACGAGGCCTGGTTGGACCAGAACTCAATTATTCCCATATTGAACAACTGGTGTTGGTAGTCGTTCATGTTGTTCAACGGTTCTGTCATTATATTTTGTTTCGCAAGCCCACCGTCATTTCCATTGTGAATCCATTTCAATACGTATTAACATGACGTGTCATTGGCGGGAAGATCAGTCGATGGATAATTGTCCTCCAGGAATTTAACTTAGATTTTGTTTCGGCGAAATCCAAAAGGTCACTAGTCTTTGCAGAACTTATCTTGGAACTTCCGGTTGAATCCGGTGAGGTTATGCCCGAAGAGTCGCCTATTAGAGGAGACATGTGTTTGATCACATCTTTGGATCCTTGGTATGGAGATATACTTGTCTATGTCCAAACTTTGAAGTGCCCCGCCTCTGCTTCTCGCGATGAGCGTCACCGTATATGCCATCAGGCTAAGAACTATCTCATACTCGACGACACTTTGTATCGTCGAGGTGTAGATTGCATCCTTCATCGATGTCTCACTCATGGAGAAACAATTATCATGCTTAATGACTGCCATATTGGACCATGTGGCAGTCATTTGTTTGGGTTGGAAACAACCCAAATTTTTTTATGAGATGGTTACTTCTGGCCAATGTTAATCAAAGATTTTATTGAATCGGTCAAGAAGTGCCTCCTGTGTCAGATCTTCTCTCGGAAGACGAGGGCACATCCCACTCCCATGTTTCCTTTCATCATAGTTGGTCCCTTCACCAAGTGGGGGATTAATTACACTACATGCAACCCTCCTTCAACAAAGGGGCACCGTTATATCATTGTAGTCATAGACTACTTCACAAAGTGGGTCGAAGCTATGCCAACATTTAAAGATGATGGATAGACTGCAACTCTCTTTTTGTTCAACCAGATAATCGCAAGGTTCGACGTCCCAAGAGATATTGTCACTGACCATGGAATTCACTTTTAGAACCAAATGATGACCGAATTAACATCAAATCTTGGGTTGCGGCAAGAACATTCGTCACCCTACTACCCCCAAGCAAATGGTCAGGTGGAAGCTGTAAATAAATCTATTAAGACCATCCTATAGCGAACGATCAATTCGGCCAAGTCAAATTGGCATTTAATGTTATACTCATCATTATGGGCTTACCAAAAGTCTGTTAAGACTGCAACCGGTTTCTCACCTTTTCAACTCGTTTATGGGTTGGAAGCAGTCTTGCCTATAGAATGTTAGATCTCATCCCTAAAATTGGCAATACAGTTACTGCCAGACACTTCTCCACTTGAAGAGCGATTATTATACCTTGAGCACCTCAATGAGCAATGTCATGATGCGACCCTGGCCAACGAGTCTCACAAACAAAAAGTCAAGTGTCAGTATGATCGGTCCGTTCATCCTTGGATTTTCTCTAAAGGCGACCTTGTCCTGGTCTATGACCAAGATAAGGACTCCCTGGGGGCAAGAAATTCAAATCCATGTGGTTCGGACCTTTCATCATAAAAGAGATTCTAAAAAAGGGTGCTTATTGTCTGATAGACTTTGAGGGAAATGCTTTGGCGGAGCCTAGAAATGGGCTCTACCTCAAGAAGTATTACTCATAGGTAGGTCACCTTGGGTAACGTTTTGTAACATATGTATATTCTTTGTACTATTACTTTCTGGTTTCTTTTGGTTTTATGGACGTGTCGTTTTTGATGTTATCTTTTGTCACTGTGGCAGATGTCAAGTGAATCATAGGTGGTTTTTGGGTACGCAAACGACGCTAGCCGACACACTCAAAGGCTTGCCTCCGTGGCTTGGGTAACTTTTACACATTAGGGCCAATTATTATGCTCAAGAGGTATATGTTTAGGCGACACCACAAACAATGTCGCCGAATACAACACAGTTATTGAATTGCTTCGTGACGCTCTGTCATTTGGTATCTCTCACCTCTGGGTCTATTTAGATGCTCAAATGGTGGTGTCTCAGTTAAATAGAGTTTACCGTGTTCATGATCCTACTTTACACCGAAGATTCCTTAGGGTACGTCTCTTAGAACGAAGCTTTGATTATATTACATATTTTCATGTTCCTAGGAGATTAAATCAAGTCACGGATACTCTAGCTAATCAAATCTTAGATTGGCATCTCACACACATATAAGAAAGACATACACATGCACATGTAAATACATTTTTAAAGGAAAAAATAATCCATAAGACATAAAAAGACATAAAAATCCATATATAATATCAAAATCATCAGAGTACATAGGTGGGCGCATGCACCTGAAAAATACGACTAGTAACGAGTCATGGGGCTAATGCCCTCAAAAAATATATACAAGTAGTTCCCTCATCACGTGAAAAGTCTAGCCTAACTAAGGAAGGGGCCTGTGGGCCCTGTTGTAATAATCAACGACATTTGCCAAACGTCGAAAAAGCTGGACCCATGTTCGTGGTGCCCTGACTATGTGAGGCTGCACAGATGGTGGTAGATCCTCAATCTCTGCCATGGGGACTGTGCGAGTGAGTGAGGTAAAATTTTACTCTACTTGTCTCAGAACCCTCTCAGCCTCATTGGTTGGAAGCTCTCCTCCTGCTGCTATCCCCCCTGTGGTGGCGAGTGCGGCCCCTGGCTGAGGAAGTCGCATGTTCCTCACATAATCCACTGGTCACACTGGTCCGACATCTGCACATAATAGACACATATCTGTCAAATGCTCTGGTATAAAAAAAAATGATATATATATATAAAACAACATAAAAATTACATATGTTTAACAAAAAAAAAACAAACAAACGATGCAAAATTACCCATCTCTCCTCGCTCCTCGCCGGGAGGTACCGGTATCTCAGGGTCTCTCGAGAAGTCAATCCTAGCATAAGGGTAATCCTCTATGAATGGGATCTATCGTGAAAACCAAGAAAAAAATTTATCATCAAAGGACTCATTGGTCCTTCCTCCCCCCTGTTGTGGCAACAACACTGCCCATCTGCATATCAAGGGAAGAGAGGCCTGATACCCCCGTACCACCTCTCGAGGTTTGAAACCGGGCACTCTTTCAAAGAAGAAAGATAAAAGAATGGTTCCAAACCCGAAGTTCCTCTAAGTTTGCAACCGACAGTCTGTCATCTGCCTCTTCATACAGTGCAGTAATGTGGTGCTCCAATAAAAAATATGTGCATTTAAGCACTGAACTGCACATTTCATCTGTGCATGGGAAGCTTGATGCAAAGTGGTAGACCTTGTAATCCTTCCGATGAGAAACACTATCACCTGCAGTGCTAAGTCTGGGATATTTCTTATCAACACTTGCGAGCTCGTCCTGTCTGTACCCGCCTCACAATGGAGTCAAATCAACTCCGATATGTTGTGAGGCCTAGAGGGAAACATATGGAAGTTGACTGGTTCCCCTCACCTGGAGAGGCCAGTCAAAAAGTATATGTCCTCTGTTGTTGGAACCAACGACTACCCCTCTATCACAAAGGCCTCTGCGTCGGGATGCCAATAATCAACCAAGGCATTCAGTAGCCTAGGTTGTGCTCGCATGAAAGGACATAGGAAGAATTTTAGCAACCCACATTGCATATAGGCAACAACAACATTGGGGTCCTCCCCAACCAACACACTAATATCCTCATGCTCTCTTTCTCTCCAGTGAACATACATCCCACAAAAAACCAAGTTTAGGAGGCTTAACCCTTTCTCTTTTAAATTTTTTTCCATTGAATGAAGGGTCCACGCGGGCTGTAATGATGACAGTCACGTGTACATGCATGTAGTTTTTCCTCTGCTTGAGTGTACACACAGGCTATCATAAGACAACCCACATGGACTTAGGGCCGAATTTTTAAAGGTCGATGCCCCTCCAAAAACTAAAATTAAATGCATAAAGAAAGATTTAGATTGCAAGAGGAGAGAGTTTATACTTACTTGGTCCGAGAAAATGGTTGTTTCGTCTACCGAAGCTCCCGGAATCAACTCTTTTCACAAAGGGGTAGTTTTGGCTTTTAGTCAATTTCTGAATTAACAATGGTGATAATGAGCTGCCAACTTCTATTTATAGAGGTTTTGGCCTCTTTTTGTCAATTTTCAGACCCTTTTGTCATTTTTTCTAAACTGAAAATCATTTAAGATGGTTCAAGAGTCTTCTTTGGATGTTTATGGGAAGTATTACTTTGGGTATTGGGAATTGTTTTTGAGATTTGGGGCGTGTTGATGATCCTTTGGTAAAAAGTCATTTTTTTTCGAACTCGTTGCATTTAAGTCAAGATTCCACTTTCTGCATCTCGTTGTCTTTTTCGTTTTTCCATAGGATCGATACCACCAACTTGCGACACAAAACCATTATTACTGCTTTAGAAGTGTCGTAATTTGGTGGTAGAGCTTACCGTAACATGGATGCCCTAGGTAGAGCCTGGTTGCATTATGGTGTCCATGCTATCACTAAAGACTACAGGCTCGGGAGTCCCTATTAGTTTTTCTTGATTATGAGTTCGAACCTCACTTGCATGATTCTTTATCACTCTTGACCTCACCATCGGGACTCCCAAAACATAACGGTTCTTCTTTGAATCCCTTTTCAGACCCTCTAAACATGAAACGATTACCGAGTGATCCTTTGGCCTTTCACGCTCATTAAACTGAAATTTGAAGTCACATCTATCCGACAGTAGTTTACCCATTTTTCGGTCCAGATGGTCAACTGTACGAACAAAGGTATACTCTAGAGGCCTTGGATATCTAGAAGAGTACCCTTAGGTATAATTTTAACCCTTTTTCGGGCCCGAGGGACTCAATTTATGAAAAAGGAACCCCCACAGAGTCCATAGTTAAGCTCTTTTCAGACTCCCTAAAATTGAAAAGATCACCGAGTGACCTTATTCTTTCACACTCGTTAAAATGGTCCAGAAGAACATTCCTGACGAAGTCCATAGTTAAGGTTTTTTCAGACTCCTTAAAAATGAAAAAAATGGCCGAGTGATCTAGTCTTTATCACACTCATTAAAATGGTTTTGAATAGACGTCTTGTCTTCTAGTTTACCCCTTTTTTGAACTGACTAGACTACCTTCGAAAAAGGGACCCCATTGGAGTCTCCTTTTACATTTTTTCAGACTCTCTAAATATGAAAAACTGCCAAGCTTACCTTCTCTGGGCTCGTTAAAATTACATCGAAGGATGTTACCATTGTGTGTCTTATTAAATCACATTTGCATACCCACGTCTTTGGCCTAATGCCGGCTCCATGTTTCTCTCAACCGAACCATCTGAAACATGCCTTATACACAAGCCCTGTAGCACTTTGCCTTTGCGTCTTGACACCTTTATCCCCATGAGGGATTTTTTCCAAGTGTCCTTGCGTTGAATATCAGTCTTGTCCTTGAACCTCGAACTGGTATGTTTGTGACACTCATTCCTCCTTTGTAACGTAGAATTCTTTTATTCATTTTCCAAAATTATTGAAAAAGACAAAAAAATCAAATATACCCCAAAAAGAGGAAGGGAAAAGTATTTTCTTTGTATTGGCAGCACAATGAGTTGCCCTTGGATAAAGCACATCCTTTCGTTTGTATGTCAAGCCATGGGATTTAATATGACATTAGGAAGTTGTTCCCGCTACATTGAGTCGTGTCCTCCTCCATTTGGTTATCCTTCCAAACATATGGAGAGTTTGCGTTGCCTCCTGCCTCGTGAACTTATGTTAATGCCATGCTACTTGAGTCTCATCATTTGTCGTGCTATTGTCCAAGGGAATTTTTTACCAATCCCGAGTCGACCCCTCTACAGTTTGTCTCTTGCCCTCATGCCCGGCCATCCCGAAAGTCCAATCAAGTCTTTGTTCAAAATCAATGAAGCCTTCAGTCTGATCATCAAGATTCTCTAGTCCATGATCGACAAGCCGTCGAAGACCTCTGGGTAGTGAAGTTGTACACTCATATTACACTCCTACCCAAGTTTTGAATATTTTGAAGTTGTTTCTCGAGCTCTGAAGACCTCATCTCCAGCCATCAGGCCTTATCAACTTCTAGAAGATGGATACTATACATGTATATATTTTGATTTTGAGTTGTAGATCCGCTGTGTATTGCTCACAACTACACTTTATATAGTTATATGACATGGATCTACAATGTATTTGATTGGTATCCATGATTTTATTTCATCCCAAGCATGGGTATGCCCGCCTTGGTGAGACAATTTTTATTATGTAGATGGCACCTCCCGATTTATGGTCCTTGGGATCACCGGTTTGGTACGTTGATAAAGATTGATAATGCATTTCGGCCATCAGATTCTCTTCTGACCTCACACATTAGGGGTCATTTTTTATAACCCTAATTTTTGCTAGACATACTTACCTGGCATCATGCTATCTCAGACTCCTTCTTTGCCAAAACACTACTGAACAACTCTTCTTAAAAACCCCCTTTATAAAGGCCCACATGCCCTGATCCATTACTGGATGCGTGTACATGCTAGCTACTCTAATACAACCCGCATGTACCTACAAAAGCACGGAAAAAATAAAGTTGCTAACGAAACACACAACTTTGGGCAAGTTAACTAAACCTTTTGGCCATGCATGGCCGGTCATTCGACCAAATACCTAGCTCCTCCTAGCCTATAAAAGAAGGGGTAAGGGTCCCATTTGAAAGGATGAAAATAATAGTAAAGAGACTATACATGATTGAGCATTCCCCTTGTCCCAACCTTTAGCCATCCTTGTGCAAAGAGAAGTATAAAGCAAAGCAGTTGGAGGACAGTTGAAGAGGAGCCCAGCACCAGTTTCGAGGAGCAGTGCCAACCACATATTGTAAGTTTACTCTTGTGAAGATTAATATAAAAAGGAATACTTTTCCCGTCTCGCCATATCATGTGTTCAAGTTAAATGTTTATTTCATGATATTGTCACAACTAACCCAACAATTAGTATATAAAATGCATGTTTGCAACTTTTTGTTTGTTCATGAGTGAATGCAGGTCAACTTTGGGAGGAGGCTTGCAATCAAAGGGCGAGCGAAAGCAAAGGGATTGACATCAAACGAAGGACTAAAGGTAGAGTTGTCAAATCTCATTTACACCTTTGTATTACATGAATGTGGGGTTTTTTGTTGGGAGAATAGGAAAGAGTAGAGGCCTTTGAAATGGTCATTTTTTGCATGCATGATTAGATCCCTTAAATGCTAAGTCCGTAGGAGGGATTCCCACCCACAACACAAGGCTAGGAATGACCAGACCCACATCAAGTGAAGGAATACAATTAATAAGGTACATGTGTTGTCCCATTCCATGTCAGCAACAACGCATCCATTCACTAGGAACAAATCGATGACTCCACTAAATTAGGGTTTATGGTTTACATGATGAATTGATGACAGACTAAAGTGGGTGTGTGTGTCAAATTTGAGTCTAGAAACCCTCCCATATCATTAAGGCATGCGAATAGTCTATCCATGTCAAATTTCAATGCATTTAGAAATAGTTTGAAAACTTTTCAATGTTGACCCCATTCATAGGTCACTGTTGCCCGTGTCTAGTCCTAGTACAATTTCCTTGTAAAATTTGTATAAGATATTTGGAGAATGATAATTTTGAGAATGATAATGATGAATTGATGATGGACATACCTACATCGTTGGTATGATTAGGTGCAGTCGCCCAGAGCTCCTCTTGGTTTCGAGATAGTTCATTCTCTACTAAATAAGGGCAACCACATGAAGGTGGAAGCTCTAATTATG